>JANHJO010004282.1:302503-313577 GCA_032468235.1 Pseudoxyrhopus heterurus
AATGTATTTTATAATGTATTTTACTATGTTTTATATTTTGTATTGCATTTTGTTGTGAGCCGCCCAGAGTCCCCTGGTAGTTGGGCGGCATACAAATGCGATTAATAAATAAATAAATAAATTCTTGTAAGACTGCTCAAGCCAAGCAGCAGCTTAGCTTAAAGTGGGATTTAAATTGCATTGCATTTAGCAATTCCTAAAACACCAAGGACACCTTTGCTCACTTCTATTAACTACATTAAATCAATACTCTAGCTAAGATTGGTGGGAGGGTTGAACAGACCTTTCCCCTTAGCTTATCCCCAACAGTCTGGTTCCATTCTAGGCAATGTCTCTCCTCCAACTGGTCACGCTATGGGGTTGTCAGCCAACTCCTTCCAATATGTCGCTGGTCACTATTCTGGGGATTCTGCATTGGAAAAGAAGTTCCATATAAGCCTGAGCCCCATTGTGTTTTCTGAGGCAGTTCTCAGACTTACATGGGTTTCTTTGACATCATTGATAAGTAGTACTATGAAAAATTCTTTCTTTAACCCTACTGCCAGAGTGGTGATATGTTGTCTTTTAAACTGTTCACTGGTAGACAAGTGAAACAGTGATTATTTCCTCGCATGTTTGCTTGTTCTTCCCATCCTTTTGGAGCTGGAGTGGCTTGCTGCTTGAAGTGGCCTGGCATTCAATTGGTTAAATACTCTGCAACAAAACCCTTGAGGTATGTCTATTATTAACTGCTCCTTCAGAGCTCCATTGGTGAAAATAAATGGTAGAGGTGTACAATGATCTAAAAGCAAGGAAATGGAGGGGCGGAAGGCAGGGGGTGATTGGTGATGGTGGGAATAGGAGTGGGAGTGGGAGTGCAGGGTCCTCTGTGGTGTTTAATGTCAGGTGTGAAAAACCAAGTCCATACATGAAGGCTCAAATGAATGGATGAATTGCTAAAAACTTATGCACAGGTAACTTCTCAAGATCAGCACGTTTATGGCTATGTAATGATTTTCAACTGATACCTCTTTTAACTCCTCTCCCGGGCTCTGCTAGCCCTTCTCCCACAATACAATCTCTTGTGGAAAAATTATAGCAAGGAACAAACAAATCCCAAATCTTTTCCAAACAACAGAAAACAAAAATAAGAAAACAAAAGGATCAACTTTGAAATTCTTTGTCAATCGTTCATGTTTTTATTGTATTGTAAGCTGCCCAAATGGATAGCATATTAAATGAACAAACAAACAAGAGGGATAATTCCTCCCCCCCCCGATCCCCTCCCTTCTCTCGACATCACAAATGGATACTGGACTTCCAGATTAGAATCCCATTATGTTTTTGGCTTGTTGACATTCTCTTAGTGGGTCTTGCTAACTAAATGCTGGTAGAAAGTATCTCTTTGGATGGAGCTGAAAGGCTGAGTGAAACCCCTTCTGGCTTAAATGACAATAATGGTAAAATACTGGTGGCCCCATCGCCTCATCAGTACTTTAAGGGGCAATAAATGGCTTATTGTGAGCAAGAAACTCCTGCACTGAGCAGGAAGTTGGACTAGATGACCTTGAAGGTCTCTCCCAAATGTATGATTCTGTAACTGCTGGGTAGTTTACTCATGCAGATATAAACCATCAAAGACCCACCATGAAAAGTGTTTGGTACTTGCTCCCTGAGTGTTGGAGTTAAAGAATCCTAAAGGTGCTTTTTCAATTGGCAGCTGGGCTTTCTTCTTGCAAGAAAGTCCAGTTGCCTCTTGAAAAAGCACCTTTGGGACGATCATGACTTGGATGACTGAGAATCTCCATAGACACTGAGCTAAAGAATCAAGATTGGGACCAACCAGGTATACAGAAGACCTGGCAGGCATTGTTGCCATAGCTTGACATCCAGGCAATGGTTAGTCTGGCTTCACATCCATCTGGCATCAACCCAGTAGACAAGGAGCAAAATGCTACAATGTGGAATTGCCCCAAGGCTACAAAGTAGTGGAAGTCAATGACACTGCCTTGGAAATGTGGTACTTACTATGATTAAATAACATGCCAAGAACTCTGGTCAATGAAATATGACACATTTAGTCATTACAAAAAAGAAATGTAGCTAGACTAGAAAGATGATATTCACACTTGGCTCTCAACATCAAACAGGTCTGAATGCCAAAACTTTTTGGGAGACTGTAATTCAACACACAATCAAAAGGACAGGAGTTCCATTGCAGATTACTTCACATTTGCTCTTTGATGATGTGTCATCAAGTCATTTTTAATCCCTAGTGACCGCATAGATTTTCTCCAAGACAATCTATCCCTAACCAGTACTTTCAGGTCCATTAATGGCATATTCATCACCACTGTAACTGAGTCCACTGACAAAATTTCTTTCAGCCACTGGAAGTGCTTGTGGAATGAACCCTTTGTCACTGAGGCAGTTTCTAAATCCTGAAAAGCCTACTTACTTCCCTTGAGGTTGTGTTGGCTGTTGCCGCTTCTATGCAACAACTGGATGAGTTTCGTTTATCAACACTGTCTGGCCATATTTCAGTCCTAATATAATTCCTTTCTCATTTAATGAGAATGCTGCTTGCGGTTAGCATTACCCGGAATTTTTCCATGTATCTCTCCCTTCCCTTATGTTACTCCATCTCTCTTGCCAATGGACCAAGGGGGCGGGAGCTGAATTCTTTTTTTCTAAAGACGGTGGCCATGTCCACCCTGAAGGCTTCTGTCTCTCTCTTCTCCTCTACCATTGGAGGCAACGGAGAGGGTTGCTTTTCTCTAAGAGGGAGATCCCAGATTGCGGGATGGGGCAGAGATGGGGCTTCTAAAGGAACGTGGAAAAGGAAAGAAAAGCAGGCTCAGCCCTGCTTTCTCACTTGAAGAAAAATCACCTGGCAGCCGACATTGACAATGCTGTCATTAAAATAAGGAGAGAGCTATGAAACATCAGCATAATCAACGTGGGAATGAACGGTAAATGGAAAATGAGTCCTCTGGGAGTTGGGCGGCATATAAGTACGATCAAATAAATAAATAAATAAATATCTCTCAGGAGAGCAGGTATAAAGAAAGCTGATGTTTTGTCATTGAAAAACATAGCCAACACAACAGTTTTCAAATATTTTATAAAAGCCAAATAAGGTTCTAGAATATTTTATGGATTACTCTTATGCTATTATTTCCCCAGGATGCAATACACAGTATATTTATATGATACTTTGATATTTACAATCTTAAAACTGTTTAGCCCTATTCAGTAGATTATGACTACAATAATTGTTTCTATCCTGAATGAGCTGCATTATATAATTTTACATGGTTGGCCTTTGACCATAAATGTCTAAGGTCATGCAATTAAAAAAAGGAAATATTATTCTATTTTTCCTCCACATCCACTCAGAATACCACCATTATTAAATGCTTTAATTGGGTAGATTAGGCCACAATCAGCTAACCCACCTGTGATATCAGGCATTTAGCTATACTTCATGGGAAAAGAATTCAATTAAAGATTACAAAACTGAGTAGGTTTTTTTTTACTAAATATTTTCACAAATAAAAATGATGCCTCAGAGATTTTACTGCAATTGTTGGAAATAACTATCATTGTTTTGCTGACTAAAATAAAAAAGCAAGACTTGTGAAAACAACCATTATGATCTGTCCCTATGGTTACCAGTGCCTCATTATCTCCAATTGCTGTGTCATCCAAGCTTTTCAGAATTCTTGTAAGGTAAAAGAACTGGTTAATGTTTACAAAAACCTAATCACATTTACTAAAATGTTTAGTAAAATACATTTATTTTAAAATATGAAAATTTTTAAAGGATAAAAAAAAGTCAGATTTAAATTCTAGATTTAACTCCATTTTTAGTAGAAATCTGGATCGAGTCAAAAACACTAACAAATGACCTTTACAGAATTTCAGCTTCTTTCTGTTTTTATTAGAGCTGTCAGTCTCTGATTAACTTAGATGTTCAAATTTTCCAATAATTTTCTGGCATATTTGAGCTTCTTGGTGTTATAACAACACCTTGTTTCTGCAACTGCCGTAGAACATCTAACATTGAATCTAGTTCAACGCGGAATTTTTCCAGTTCCTGATTCTTCAGCAGAGCAAGTTTCTTCCATTTCTCAGTTTCCCGAAACTGTTCAACTTCTGCATTGTATCGTGTTTGTTGTATTACCTGTACAGTATGAGAATAGTTATTTCAAAACACATGCTCATCAATTTCTCCAGGTCTGTTTTATTTTTAGAGCATTTACAGCAACAATTACGATAACATTTAATCGAAAAAAAATCTTGCCCTAAGGGATATGCCTCACAGTACCAGTCTATGGGGTTTAAGGTAAATTCTTTTTAAGTATACATTATTCAGATGTTTCTCTGAAAGAAACTTCCCATGGCTTGTAATAAATTCAATTCATGTATATTGAAGGATATTGCCCACAAGTATCTTTGCAAAATGGAAAAGATGGGATGGCGTACTGATTCTAGAAGAATGCCGACTTGGCAACATGTGAAATGGCCTTGAAAAGTAATTCTGAGAACGAATTCTTCATGTAAAAATACTATAAAACACAGCCTTCGAATTGATTAAAAGCCCTTAATTCTAGACTGTTCATTATGAAGAGAACCTACAAAAATTTGACAGGGGAAGAAGTGTATTGACAAATTTATAACAGTTACCCCAATGATTTCTTTCCTTGCCTTTTTTTTTTTTTTTTTAAAAAGACAGCTTTAGAGGCTAGAATTGAGAAAAGACTATGATGCCGTTGGCAGAGCCAGCACTAGCAAGGAGTGGGAAGGGAGGCCTTCTTTCCTGGCTTCTGACCTCTCACCTGGAAAGGCCTTAATCCCCTTGTGTCCAGACCCTCATTTTAGTGTCTAAGATGGAGGTAGGGGAAGATTAAGAAAACACTTTTGAATTCAGTCTACTGCAAGGGCAGATGCTGAATCACAGGAGCTTGGTAACAGTTCAGTCATTTAGTCCTTTTTCAGAATCCAGAGCTGCAGGCTATCTATAACTGAATATTTTAACCTTTATATTAAATCAAGAAGAGACTTGCAGCATTCTCCATCCAAGCTACATTTTAAAATAACGATTTGACGGCTTCTTACTATCTGGAAGTAGATTACATAAGACACCAAAGAATATTGTAATGAAACCAGACTTTTGTTGCTGCAAACCCATAATGTTTATAATGATTTTTCAATATACAAATTAATGATATGCTTTCACAACAGATTAGAATCCCAAAGCCAGAAAATATTTACTGTGATTCTGAAAGGCTTACAAACTATTTATGTTTTAAGATTAATAATTCCTTGTTTTCTTACCTGCTGAAGTTCTTGCTCTCTTTGTTCATAACTGGTTTCTAATTGTCTTATTTTTCGTTCCAGATATGAAAAGCGTTTCAACTCAGGACTCTGATTCTCCCTAGCTACTTTGAGCTCTTCCAATAACTTTGCCATCTGGAAGGCAATTTATGTAATGATCCAGCATTTAATTAAGCTGATTAATTCAATTATTTAATTTATACAAACATGTATCAATCATATAAAAGCATGAGTCTATTTCTGGGAGAATAAAGGATGCGAAATTTATAGGGTTTTTTTTGTGATGCTCTTCTATGTATCAGCATAATTGGGCGTTACTATACTTATCCTAGATATATACAGTTAGATCTCATTTAAGGATGGTCATTTGGAACCAGCAATTCAATCGCTAAGCATTGTGGTCATAAGGTGAGACATAATATGACTGTGACATTTTAAAATGGCAGTTGCAGCAATCACAATTGTCACTGTTAGACCATGCACCAATTCACAAATTGCTGTAGTAATTTTAAAACATTTTAGATTTCAATTTACCTCCTTCTGAAGAATGGCCTCCCTCCTTTGTGAAATTGCAAGGGTTCCCTCCTCCTTTTGCAGCTCATGAACCTGCTGCTGAAGATACTTAATAAGAGTCTATGGGAAGACATAAATATTCTCAATGATTAGATCATTCTAAGTTTTCAACAGGAGATATTTTAATTTTATCATAAAAATATGGTGGTGTGTAGCCCTTCCACTTTAGTAATAAGAATCTGCACTGATTAGGACTGGAAAAAGAGTATTGTGTTGCCTTAGCTGTCTATAAAAGTCTATAAAATTAATACATAATACACATAGGTTCATTTTTCTCCTTTCTTAACAAAAAGTCCATAAGGGGTTTCCAAATAAATGTTATTGATATTTCTGTAATCAAACAAATTTTTCCATCTCTGCTAGTTCTGTTATCCTCACAAACCATTCTCCCATTGTGGATGTTTCAGTCTTTCATTTTTGCTCATATAATAGTCTTGCAATAATAATCATATATAAAAACGATCTTCCATGGCTCTTTCTAATTAATTGTCCATTAAACCCAGCAAGAAAAGTTCTGGTTTCAGTTGAATACTAATCTTTAAAATTATCATTATACGGTATGTATTGGAACCCAGACATTTCTGGCTTCTTTACAAGTCCCCAGGCATGATAAAATGACCAGCTTGTTAATAAAAAATAAGTACTCTTTGTTTTCTCAGTATTCTAACTGGAATTTCCTTAAGTACTATCACATCTGCATTATAAATCTTCAGTCTATTGGTGAAATGCTGCTATAAAATGTGATGTTTGCTGTTCTTTCTGACAAAGTGCGTAAGAATATCTCTTGGTATATTTCTTAGTTTTGCAAATTGTGTAAACACACAATTTACATAAACATGGCATTCAGAGTAATAGATAGTACAGTGATTTCTATGCCAGATAATGGAGTGAAAAAAGTACTTGCTGTAATGGCAAGTGTGTCTGCAAGATACAATACACCATGGGCTTTATGCTAATGCTGCTGCCTGTGTGTGCCTGTTTGTATCTGTAGGGGTGTGGTGTGGCATGCATGAGTGTGAATCTCTCTCTCTCTGGTCAATTTTACCTCTTGAGATGAAATCTTGCTGTTCAGTTCTGCTGCTTTGGAAGTAGAATATTCTATTGCTTGCTGGCAAAGAATCCTCTCCAGCTCCTTCTGGTGCGACACTTTAAGAGTAGCAATATGACCTTGTAACTCTTCTTTTGCCCTATAAGCACAATGAAAAAGTTACATTCCCTGCTGTATTGGTAGTTACATATATCCAATTTATATCAAATTATCCATATCAAATAATATGAATATCATATCTCACTTGTATCTACTATATTTTTAAAAAATTTCTGCAGCTATAAACTGAACTATAATTGTTCTTCCCATTGTTTTTTTTTTGCATCACTCTTATACATGAGGGATAGGGAACAGAAACGAGAAAAAGATGTCCGTTTTAGGACCAATTTCAAGATGACAATATTTACATTTTTAGTTCTAATAAAACAAGCAGAAGTATCATCATCAATGTCAGTGAAAAAAGGACCAAGACAGAGCCAAAAAATGAAATGAACCATGCCATTTCTATCAATTGCAATTTAAATAAGCAAGCATATTTTACAAAATGAAATAATTTATGCACTAAGCAAACAATTTAGGAAAATTATGCATAGTATGGAAAAACAATATAGGTATGAATTCTATTCTAATTAAATAGATCCCTTTAAAAGATTATGTGTAACACTAGCTGACCAAAAAATGTTTGTCTAATTTATAAAAAACTTTTTTTAAAAAAAAAAATCGGTGTGTCCTAGTGGTCCAAATGACTGCAAGTACCATGTGTTAAACTCCATAAATTTATTTAAGGCGGGAATGCAAACAATACTATAGAATTGTAATTCAGACTGTATTTGTAACTCACACCACTGCATGAAAATTAATGGGAAAATTCAACTGATGCCAATGGAAGTTTGACTGAAACTGCAAGGGAAAGCTTTGATTTAGTCTGGCCTTGCTGATGGGAGCTGCTTCTAATGAACAGAGATTGCCATGAGGGTGGGGGCAGAGAGAGGAAACTTCAGATCAGCAATCATTAGTACTCTACAGGAATAATAAAAATACTACCTTCTGATAAGTTCTTCAGCATTTGCCAGAGCTGCTTGAGATGATATCCTTTCCTCGCTTAGTTCTAGTTTCAACTTTTCCAACTCTTCTTTCAGATGGGCGTTTTCTTGTTGGACTTCTGAAATGTGAGCGTCAGCAAAGACATTGGGCTGGTATATCTTATCTTTGAGATTGTCAGGGAAAAACCCTGGATTCCTGGAGACCTTTTTCTCAGGGCTCACACAGTCTTTTTCCATCATTCCTTTTTTATCGAGTCTTCTTCCAGAATTTGTACCGGAGAGCATCCTCCTCCGCTCTTTTTGAAGCCTTTCAACAGTTTTGGTGAGGTCTTTTATCTCCTGGTTTTTGGCAATCATTTCCTGATTGAGCCGAACCAGCTGGGCTTTGGCACGAGCCTGCTCCACCTGATATTCTAGTGACTGCAGGTCTGCGTCGTCATCTCGTGGGTTCTTCTGACTTTCTAGCCGAGCTATTTGGCTTCGGAGGGAATTGATTTCAGCCTGAAGATTCTGCACAGTCTCCTGGTGGGCTTCGTTGACCTTACACAGTTCCTGATCAAAGCTGGATGATTTGTCTTGAAGCTTCTGAGGCTCGTTCAGCAGTTTATATGCCAGCAGTTGTTCAAGTTCCTCAATCCTTTTCTCATATTGAAGCTGTAAAGACAGATTGCAGGAAGTAAAGATTCACCTATATTTGGTTTTATTTGCTCTGAATCTCAAAGGAGAGCGACGGCTCAATAGTTAATGGTTCCCTAACGCTTTCCCAGGGAACGCATGGTTATTTCCTGAGCAATCACCAGGGTGGATCCAGACTAAAATATCCAACTATGGCACTTTGCATACCAACCTGAGAAGTGTATTCAATTCAATTCAATTCAATTTATTACAGTTATAGACCAGAGACCAGAACAAATAAAAACACTCAGTAAATATATAATTAAAAATTCTAGAAAATAATAATAAATAACAGATAAAATCCAGTTTGTCAATTACAAATGGTCCACTGTACTAAAATTGCAATCCAGAAACTGTGAGGCCTATAGTTAGTTTAATACTAAAAGGGAAAGGACTAAGCAGTGCAAAAAGTTTGCCACATTTGTTATATAACATAGATATGGTGGATTAGACACGTGTTTCCGACGAATCCCCAGTGCTGCTGAGCAGAATTTAGCCACCTGCGCTGTAGTTATGGTCTGTACGTCCTTAAGCAGCCACAGGAGATAAGCAGTGTCGGAACGGCCAGGATACCTAGCAATTATTGGAAGGATATGTTTTTTCCGAATCTCTGTGTAAAAGGAACATTGAAGGAGTATGTGACCAACAGTCTCCACCACTCCTGAGCCACAGAAACAGTTTTTTTCAGTCCATGGTATCTTTTTATATTTGCCGTACAGGATGGCCGATGGAAGCGCATGGCTCCGTGTGAGCGAAAATACTTTCCGATGGTTTGCCGACTCCAACTGGCTAAGATAGCTGGCAGAAGTAACATCATAGCTAAGAGAAGTGTATTATCTACCAGCTTTCCTAGATGTAAGCCACCAGGACATGTTCCCATAAGGGTGCCAATGGTATGAACAGAAGTTCAGTAAAGTATGGTATACTATGTTATTTTTCTCATCCGCTTTGACAACACTCATTTTAAAAAAAGACTCTGACACCAATAACCAATAAGTGAAAATATTTCTAAAAATGGGGCTTGTTGAGCAGCATAAATAACCCACTTGCACAATTATGGCTCCCTTTCTAGGAAAATTAAAGTCAAGTGACAAAGTAGGCCCACTTACATGCATGCTTTAGCTTCCATAAATGTAAAATGAAATACAAATGTTGGATTTGGTGAAATTGCACCACAGAACTTAAAGGAAAATGTGATAATGTTGATTAGTGTGATGGACAAGAAATTTTGTAGGGATTTTGGAAAGGAATAACCTAGGTGTCAACCAGTAGTTTCCCAGCGTTATCTTCTGGACATGGCCTGATAAGGAGAATTGGAATCACTGGAAAACGAGGCCCAATCCTGCCCAACGATTCAAAAGCATACTATGATTTATTTGTTTATGGGAATGCTGTTCATCTTTAATTGACTCTGGCTCACAGCATAAAACAACAAAGTAAATTTTTTTAAAAATACATAAAATTAAACAACATCTTGAATCCTATCAGCAACAACGTATCATGCATGCAAGAAGGGATTCCAACCAGCTATGTCCAAAACCTAGAAGAGCCAGGTTTAAAAGCCCATCCTATATGCATCAGAGTATTAGAACCTGCTGATATACTCAGAAAAGCAACCAAAACTATGGCCCTCCAAGCCAGTTTTCAGCATAACTCATGGTTACCAAAGCAATCAAACACTTTTAGTATATCTTGCCAGAAAGACCAATTGAAATGGGCCCAGATAATTACTGCTCAGAGTTCTTAATCAACTTTCTCAGAATATAATGTTTGAGACAGGTTTATAATTGCCAAGATTTTTTGAATCAAAGGTTTTTCTACTGAAGCCCTGGCTCATCTCCACCAGTGTTTTTATAGAAAAGCAATCCTCAGTCTGTTCTATACAGATAAAACGGAGGCAAGTAATGCATTCCTTATTATTTCTACTAGTGCAGAGTAGATTGCAACCTGCAATGATCTCATCCATACCAGTCACTTGCAGTCAAATTGGCATCTTAACAGCTTCATTCTTCTCAGCTGTCAGCTAGTAGATTTTAAAAGGAGTATTTAAAACTTTAGTGAAGGATGTCACCTTTATTTTTTGAAACTGCTGTTCCATGGCACGGAGACCTTTTTTGGCTTCGTCATCTTTACCCTCCAGTTCAGTTTCTAACTTTTTAACTCTTCTTTCAAGAAATTCCACTGTATTATTTTTGGGTGAAGCATCACCGTCTCCCTCAGAAGCTGCTGTAGCAGCAGCATATATCAAAGCTGGCAAAGAATTAGGATATCTTCTCTTCAGAATCCCTTCCATTTCCTTAACCTTTCAAAAGATACATTAAATTCAATTAAAATAAAAAACCACTTAGGAAATCAAAAGGTTTAGAGGAAAAGCATTTTAATTTTACATTTTCAGTGACAGAGAAAAGTGTCTGAC
>JANHJO010004282.1:325308-343617 GCA_032468235.1 Pseudoxyrhopus heterurus
AACAACTGTGGCAGGAAAGGTCGTAAAATGGTGCAAAACTCACTTAACAAATGTTTCCCTTAAGAACAGAAATTTTGGGTTCAATTGTGGTCGTAAGTCAAGGATTGCCTGTATGTCTTTTTTTTTTTAAAAAAAAATGGAACAAGGACTAATTGGAATAATTATTATATACCAAAAAGATTATCATGACTTTTAATAGTTTTTTTATATATATTATCATATCATGTCATATCATATCATATCAATTTTAAATGTTTTATAAATATACCTTTCTGCTTTGGAGGAGATTTGACTTTCAGAAGTAGGTTTTTGTTGCTTTCCTTCAATGTCTTCTCATTGACTGTAGGAAAGTGCTTTACCGAAGAATTGGGTTTTCCATATCCAGAGCTTCTAACCGAACTATGTGATCCACCCAAATGTTTCTTTCTATGAACAATCATTGTGTTTTTGCTACTCTTATACATTACTTGTTTATTTGGTACTAAATCTGGATTCTCTTTATTCCAAGTGTTGGGTTGATGTACCTATAAACAACACATAAATGTATGTTATTGACTAGTTTAGTTGCAGAATGTAAAATAAAGGCTCAATATTTAAAAATAAAGTTATGAATTATATATCTATAGAACAGCAAGATAAACCTTTAATTCTAATTCTACCAAAATTATATTAGTTTGACTATATCCCAAATAAACAACTCAAACATCATATATAAAATCATGGAAATAAGTAGATACACAGCTGCCTAAGGAGTAACCTAATCACAGTGGTCAACAGATATGTATGTCTTGAAAGTCATATTTCACAATCCTAGAAATCAGCTGTTTCAAGAAAAATGAGGAAAGTGGGAGATAAGTATGAAGTAGGGAGTATAGGTTGGAAGAATAGGATCAGAGTTTCAACCAGCAACATTCTCAGTGGCTGTACCCAAGTATTAAACTTTGTTACTAAGCTGGATCTTTTTGAGGCCTCACTGATGGCTTCTTACTGATAGGCAAAGACTTATTTTTTAATTTTGGGTTTATGAAATAGATTTGTCCTGCTGATGACTGGTTCCTTTTTTTGAAAGGTTACCTTTTGTTTAATGGCTTATTTTGGGCTGGCTATAGCTGTAGAAGAATAAAACTCTTGACTTTCCTGCTTCTTTGTGCTTTAGGTATGACAAGGAAAAGCTGCTCACCTGTCCAGATTTCCTCTCATGATAGAGTGCTGAACAATTTGACAGAGTGCTTAATTTCATAACACCATGTTTAATTTTATCAGCTAATTTCTCCTTGATAACTTTCAGATGAGGACTATCTTTACTACTTTCATTTGCAACTTCTAAAACAGAAGTATTTTCTTGTTCACCATGATGGTTTAAAAGGCAGCCAATGTTTTGGGATTCCATTGAAGTATCATTAGGATGTTCTTTAGACGGTTTCATTAATCCATCTGCGTGAACTTGTGTGACTTTCACAGGACTATGAGATGGAAGAGAAAGGAAGCCAAACATGAATAAGTCTGTGGTTTCTATTAATAATAGCTTAAAGAAAAATTATGGACATTTGATACTGAATTGTGCACTAGTTTTATATAATTGTTCACAAACTTCAGTAAAACAATTAATTGATCCTGCAAGACAGAACTAAACAATAATGGCACTAACAACAGATCACTTTGTAGCAGTTATAAAGAAGTATCTCATATTTGGCCAGGTAAAGCAAAAATGTTGTTTCCCATACACTCAAAAACTTGACTATAGAAAAAAACTATACCTAATACAGTAACAATGAACCCTACTTATTTATTTTATAGTTTTACATACTAGCATACAACAAAATAGAAAAATAAAAAACACTCATAAAAATATCCGGTCTCCTGCAGTGGATTAGTAAACTAAGTTGGCTGGCCACCTTATGAAGGCAAAAAGGATGAAGTCTAATCGGATATGGCTTTATGATTTATGATTTCATGGACATGCACTATTAAGGGAATGTATTTTAGATAGGTTCTTGTTGGGACCATAAGCACCGCTTTGAAGCCCAGTCAAGGTTTGCCTTCTGAATATGGGGATCTTGCTTGAGGGGATTCTTTCCTATGCACACCTTAAGTCTTCTGTTTTACAGGTAGTCCTCGACTTACAACCATTTGTTAAATGTCCATCTGAAACTATAACGGCATTGAAAAAAGTGACAGGATTGTTTTTTACACTTATGACCATTGCAGTATCCCCACGGTCACCTGATCAAAAGTGGAGAGGGCACACAGCTGTAGCTGCTCAGTGGAAATAAAGAACTACCTCCTCCTTCAGATCTGAGAGCATGTAGGGCTGAGAGGAGGCAGGCACAAAGAAGGTCAGCCAGGCTACTTGCGAGGAGGTAGCCTCGCCCCTCTTGATGAGCTGTACCAGAAAGCATTTAGCTCAACTAGGGGAGTGAGATGATGCTGGGAATAACTTTTTCGTTTTCTTGCTGTGTGTTCTTGCCCTGAACTTTGGATCATGTCTCTTCAGCTGTGGCCTTACCCTGCCTTGCCTCATGGCCTTGCCTTTGCCTTGTGGATTTGCCTTTGCCTTTCCTTGTGGACTTGCTTTTGTCTTGGAACTTACCTTTGCCTTGAGGACTAGTGTGGGCTTCATTTGAATAGCCAGTGGAGTAGTCATTGGGGTTGAGTTGGTGCTGGCACAGGGAATTGCTGGAGAATACTAATTCAGGCTTGGAAGGTTTAATAAAAATTCCTTACACCCATGGTGTGTGTGTGAGAGAGAGAGGGTGGGGGGTGGTGGTGGACAGAATAGGGCCCTTGGCAACTGGCCTGTATTTATGATGGTTGCACTGTCCTGGAGTCATGTGATCACCTTTTGCAACTTCTGATAAGCAAAGTCAATGGGGAAGCCAAATTCACTTAATAACTGTGCTATTAAACAACTGCAATGATTCACTTCACAACTGCAGCAAGAAAGGTTGTGGTAAATGGGGAAAAATTCACTTTAACCATCTTGTTTGGCAACGGAAATTTGGGGCTCAATTATGGTCATAAATCAAGGACTACCTGTACTCAGTTCTGCCAGCTACAGGACTGAGCAAACAGATACCATTTTAAGGTTGCAACCTTTCAGCTTAAATTCTTCATTCCAATTATTGATTAAATAGATGTTAGCAGCAAAGATATATTTAAATCTTATGAATATACTCAAGGAACAAATGATATCCTACTAACACTACAGTAGTAATAACTTCACTTTAAGAAGGATTAAAGAAACATGAAAAATTTCATTGGCTATGTGAGGCATTTTCCAGAATGAATACCTAATAGGTTCCAGTTCAAATCCCCTGACAAAAGATGAATCTGCTCTGATAGGTTTCATCAGTTCTTCTATGGTGGGCAAATCTAGATAGAAAATAGAAAACAACACACTTGTTATTACTTCTGTAGCAAAAGTATTTTCAAATAAAATGTGAATGAAATTTCATGTTTTGGTCAGAAATTACGAACAGGCTGGCATAAGTAATACCTGGTTATATTGGGACTGGTTTGTTATGCAGTGTATTAACCACTGATTTTAAACTTTTTTGAGTAGTTTTGGTTTTACATTTCATTGTACATTTCTAGAAGACATTGACTACCTACACAATAGGGATAGTAAACTAAACTAAACTAAACTAAACTAAAAACAAGCATTACATTCTGCTTTTCTTCTTTGAGGTAATTTGTGATCTCCTAATTACAACAATGAACCTACTGAAGCTTTATTTTTTTATAACCATAGTTTACTTCAATCTTTAATATATTTATTTTCTATAGCAGCCTTCCTATTCTTTATTATTTTGCAAAGCCCAAATACTAGGCATGAAACAGCGAGATCAAATTTCAGCCATAATTGGGTGATTGAGGGCAATTGTTACTTCTGCGCCCAAGCTTCCTCATAATTGTGAGAATACAATTACAGCTTTCAAAAGTGTCATCTTGTGCTCCTAGAGGAAAGGAGGGATAAAAACTTAATAAATAATAACAAATTTGAAGTAATTCTCTAAAGTATGACTTTTTAGTGATTATTGATTTAGTGATTTGGTTAGTAAATAATGCTACTGAATGGTATTAGACTGAAAATTTATATTTAATTAACTATAATATGCAATATGTTAGCAATGACATCATGATATCTTTAATTCAGGGTCTTATAGCAATAGCATTTAGACTTATATGTCACTTCACAGTGCTTTACAGCTCTCTCTAAGCCGTTTACAGAGTCAGCATATTGGGTCCTCATTTTACCAACCTTGGAAGGATGGAAGGCTGAGTCAACCTTGAGCCGGTCAGGATCGAACTCCTGGAGTGAGCAGTGAGTTAGCCTGAAATACTGCATTCCAACCACTGCACCACCACAGCTCTTATAGCAGTATATCCTAATTTTCTACAGTAACAACCTTGCATGATAAGTTGAGCTGAGAAACAATGACTCGTCACAAATCACATAGTGAGTTTCTGTACATCAGAGTCCAGGTTTCAACACTTCAACCACTGTAGCACATTAGCTCTATACTGTTAGCTCTACTTAAGAGATCAACCAAATATATAAGTAATAAAATTTATTGAAATCTAGGCCAATATCAGATCACACTGAATAACTGAACAGCCAATGCTGCCACCGAAAGATCATAAATCTGCTGGCTAACTAAGGAATTACTCATTTTGTTGGATGTCAAATAAATAAAATCCTGAAAGCTGAGGAAAAAACTCACAATAATCAGATAGCCAATCAGGATAAGCAATCAAGATATAAAGTGTAGCTTTCAATATATTTCATCGGATGCCTAGACAGTGCTTCTAAAGCGTTTCCATATGCTAGAAAACTATACCACCAATTATGCTGGTCTACATTACAGTACACATCTATGTTTAACTGACTTCTGGACTGATGCTAATACGATCACAAAATTTAAAAGGTGACTACTAAAGATGGAAGGGCATGAATGAATTAACAGCGTTTATTTCTGATTTTTAATACCTTGAACTTTATTTATAAAGAGATTTAATTTTCTTACTAACAGACTATGGTAGTATGTTATACATCCTTTGATGTATTTCATTTTTTTAAAAAAAAAAGCTAAAGGAAACATTTAGTTTTTTAAATTTCATGGTCAAATTTGTAAAACATTTTGCATTCTACAAACGGAACATGTTTCTTCTTTGAGACGTTTCATGAGAGAGATTTCATGAAAGACTTTTATTCCATGAAAGAAACAATCTGCACAATGGCTACAATATAAGAAAATGAATTGCTCATCCTATTCAGAGACCTTAAAAGGGTGGGGAAATCCCATAATATTGGCTTTGGATATGAAGGAGTCAGACTCAATGACACAAATCTCTTTCCCATGAAATAATTGCCTACCCTCCTTTCTAGAAGAATGATAGTCTGACAGGTAAGAGTCATATAATTAGCTTCGTTAGCATAATTTTGGAAATCAGCGACATAATGCAGTCACGTGGGATCACAATTCACAGAGGTGGGTTCTGTACTTTCTCTGGTGCAAACGAAGATGTCATCAGAGATAAAACAGAAGAAGCAATCGCAATGGAAATTTTAGTATTATCATGGTAGGAGCTATTTATATCTTTGGAGGGGGACCGTGATTGAGAACACAGTCCAGCAATCAGAATATATTTTATTTAAGTGAAAACAATCTTGGGAAGTACCAGAATTTACCAGAATTAGTAATGGAAGTATTTTGGGGGCAGCTTTCTTTATTTTGTGAAGTGTCATTGACTACGCTTTCTTCCACTTCCATTTTTTCATCATTCTGTTGTTCATCTGTAGCTCCTAAAGACTGTTCGACATGACGGTAAGCTTGCTGTAAGGCTTCAATGTCGCTGTTTGTTTGGCCAGTGGAAATACCTGAAAAGAGAAAAATTAAATGTTTCCAGATGCGGTATGCTGAAAATAAAACATTCATGAGAAGCAAATCAGTAAAATAACAGCACTAGTAACCTAGTGTGACATAAGCAAAATTCCAATGTCACACAGGACCAAAGCTTGATCAGGCAACAGGACTTTTAACCCCTTGCAGGCACTCAATTCAGTTCAGGATTTTTCAGGCTCAGAGCAGATTTTATGAGTGAGCAAAGGGAAAGGGAAATCCCTCTGATTCTTTCCATTGTTAGGAACTTCTGACAAAGGGAGTTTTGTCCATGGCAATAGGCTGTTGGACCCTTTCATTGCAATCCCATAGATGTTTTTATTATAAAGCATCTTCTGCTGAGATTCAAATCCAAACGTATCTGGAGATGAGTTTCATCAAGTTCAACAGATTATTTCCAATAAATACACTTAGGATTGAAATGTAATTGTGTTAGATCGTAACAGCAGATTCTAACCAACCAGTAAGCACTAATGTAAAAAAAAATGTAGATTATATCTACAGACAGTACTATAACTTAAATTCAGTAGCTAGTAAAACCAAAGAATGGAAAAATAGCATTCCGTGTTTTTTCTTGCATTTTCCCTCATCTCAAAACTAGATTCAGCACATAGGGCTAGAGGCAGTCTATTTGATTATGTGTGGGGGGGAAAAACACAGTATCTAAGCTACAGTTGCATACTTTAAGGCCCTTTAATTTTAAATACTGGATTTTCTGCCACTGAAATCAATGGGAAGCCAATGGGAAGTTTTGTTTTGCTTAGATGGATACTTACACGACCAAACAGTAATTTTAATGAACTCAAATGGAATGAGACAGACTGTTCCTGCCTCACATCAGTTTAGAGCACGATCAATAGAAGGAATAATTAACAAACAAAAAGTAGCCTTGCCTGTCCCAGTCATTTCTTCTGTGGTAATTTCTTGAACTGTATGTTGTTCTACCACAGCTGCATCTTGCTGTTCATTGGCTTTTGGAGTTTCTAAAACTGACTCCTGGGAATCCAGAAGAACTACAAAGGAAGAAGAATTGTATCTTCTCTACATTAGTGTAGATTGGGTGTCAAAC
Source organism: Pseudoxyrhopus heterurus (assembly GCA_032468235.1). Lineage (NCBI taxonomy): Eukaryota > Metazoa > Chordata > Lepidosauria > Squamata > Pseudoxyrhopus > Pseudoxyrhopus heterurus. The sequence continues at coordinate 332,281 of JANHJO010004282.1, forward strand.
ACAAGGCCCGTGGGCTGGATCCATCCCCCAATGTGGTTGGATCCGGCCCGTAGGGCTGTCCTGGAAAATGTAAGGGGCCGGCCTGCGTCGCTTCGGCCCGGTCTACCCAATGTGAAGAGAAACATCGGGCCAGTGTGGCTTCGGCTCAGTCTACTAAGTGTGATGAGGAAACATGCCAGCAGTTTAGGGAGTGGTGCCAAACTGGCCACACCCACCCAGTCGGCCATGCCCAGTGAGTGGCATCAAGCTGGCCATGCCCACCCAGTCAGCCACACCCACCTAGTCGGCCACACCTGCCTGGCCCCCCGAGGTCAACCACAGCAATGATGCGGCCCTCAATGAAATTGAGTTTGACACCCCTGGTGTAGATGAAGAAAAGGTAATGCCAATCTTACGCTCAATCTGTAACACTGGAGTGGATAACATGCAGTAAAGTTTAATAGACAATAAAAATTGTTTGGATAAGAAACTTTAAGATAACACAATGAACATTTAATAAATATATTACAATATAAAAAGCTTTAAATAAGAAAATGAAAAAGATTAAATTATGTATAAATGATAAATCATTCACAATCATAAATTATTTGCAACAAAATGTTAAAGTACAAACCACAGTTCTTGCTTATGCAACAATAGGATCTAATCATGTCTCATGCTTACAGGAGATGGTTGGGGAAAAGATTGCAATATCAATTATTCCAATTAGGAAGAAAGCTGTGTCACTCAGTGGGATTTCTTTTAAGTAAGCATATATACAAAGGGACACTTTTCCCCAGTATGTAGTATGTTTTCTCCCAGTATGTAGTATGTTTTTCTTTATAGAAACTGATGGGGCTGTACTGAAGTTTGCCTTTAATTAAAATACACAGCTCCAATATATACTCATAAATTGTTATCATTTTAAACTTTAAAATATTTTCAAAATTGAAAAATAAATGTTGATGTCAATTGTTCACTTATGTTACCATTTTTATTTTTGACCAGTCTTTGAAAATGACTCCTAGACAAAGTTAGTTGTATAAACACAAATCTGTAAAATCTTTCTTTTTACAGTTACGTGACTGATATGAATACTGTTGACATGAAAGTATTCCTATAATCTTTTCTAATAAAAATCAGGATTAATAATAAATGTTGGTTGCTTTTATTCCATGGGGAAGCCAGCCCTATGATAAGTAGAATTAAAGGAAAATTATTTACTTTTTCAGGTATCCATAAAGGATTTCTGAAGTCTATTTTGCAAATATATTTACAACTGGCATTGAAACAAATTAAAATATATGGGCCCATTATGTTTGATTATTTCTCTCTCAAATTCAAGATCAAACTCATTTTATAATATATATTTCATATTATATGAATTTTGTACCTTTAGCCAGCATGCCTGTCCTTTCCTCCTAGAAAATGAAATAATATATATATATATATATAAAACTCCTACACGTAAAAAAAATTTTTGAATAGGAATTAGAAAATTTTCTTGAAGTAATTTATCATTTTACAACTTAAAATTTTGATGTATTATAAAACTAATATTTCATTTGCATAAAATTTAAGTAGCATCAAGTCAAAAGATATACACTACTAAAAATCGTAGTTATAATTCTGGGTATAGAAAATAAGCAAAATAAGTACTATTTTCAAAAAAAGTAAAAAAATCTAAAGGAAATAATATTTAGAAGTAATTAATACATGTGCAAATCATTCCAATCATTCTACCTTTCTCCTCAAAATTCTGTTCTGGGCATAGCCAAACAATTAATAGCCATGATGGCAGAATGGTTAGAATGCAGTATTGCAGGCAAACTCTGCCCACGGCCTGGAGTTTGAACCTGACCTGCTCAATGACTCAGCCTACCATGCTTCCAAGGTTGGTAAAATGGGGACCCAGGTTGTTGAGGGCAATGTGCTGATATTTGCAAACCGCTCCGAAAATGCTATAAAGCACAATGGAGTTGTATATAACTCTAAGCACGATTGCTATTTAATGATTTTGGTGAAGAAAACTGATTAATACATTCAGTGCTTTTAAACTGAACAGAATGCTTCATCTATGATGGAAATATATCAGAGTAGACATGAAAATACAAAACAGAAAAAATGGCTATGAATACAAGAATATTTAGATGGTAATATTTTATACTATTGAATTAGAATGTATTATTTATTCATATACATACCTGTTTGTTCATTTTTAGAAGTTTCATACATTAAGTTTAATGTTGTACAGATTGATAATACCATTATTATATCATTTAAATATTAGAAACCTGATTCAGCTTTTATTAAATAAGGAACACATGTCTTTGGATATTTCTTGCTCTACTATTATAGGGTCCTGTGATTCCCAAATCTGTTTTAAAAATATATTAAAAACAGTATGTATGTCTCAAGAGGATTATGTTTGGCATCAAGATCTTTAATCATATTGTTATTGTTATGTGATTTGGTATAGATGCTGAACCCTTATTGCTCTTTTATCCTTCCAATAGTTTTGGTTTATAGTGGTAATCTATCTTTTTATGATTCCAGAAGTATAAATTGCCTGAAGAGCTCTGAACATGATTAGATGCCAGCTATGAAATGTTATAAGCAATATGTATCTTCAGGAGCAAAGCCAATAAATGCATTAAAAGTCAAAAGTATGGCACATTTCTATCTTTGAGTATTTGGGGTTTCAGTGCATGGCATCCCATGACTGCTCACCTGGATGCATATTCTACTGAGCTCAGTGGTCCTTACATCTCAAAAGACAAGCTTTAGACAGCACTGTAAATAACTAGGTAAGCCCAGAGTTGGATAAAACACTGAAACCACAAAATTTAGAATGTTTAAAATAGGAAGTGATTGTACTTATCACAAATGCTCACAGTAGCTTCAGACGTGACCACCTGTTCACCTTTGTTGTCTTCATCACACTCTGAATTTTCTTCAAAATCCTCACTATAATCACCTGAATGTTTGGAGGAAAGTCTGTGTTTAGTTCTTCAAAAGAAATAAGAGAAACTATGCTATTTTCTTTTCCAAGGATCTATTTCACTCTTTATTGGATCAGATCAAACAGTTGGGAAAACTTTCAGTTATAGCTTAATGTTCTTCTGCCAGCAGAATAGCCAACTATGTAATTGCGCTTATAAATTGAATAATGTTACAGGAGTAACAGAAATGTGCTGTTTCTCACTGAATTGTAATGGTGCAAGCAAGCATTAAGACATGGTTTAAATTCTTTTTATTTAAAATGTGTCCAGTTCCGTCTTAAAGTATATATGCAGATACTGAAAAAAACAAAAACAAAAACCCAAACCTATTCTACAATCACTGGTTGCATAAAGCCTTCACATTCTTTTACAATGTAACAGATTCTCTGGATCCAACTCAATGGCCTAATGGCAACAATATTTTCTTATTTGTCTCAAGTAACTCTTGACTTATGGGGATCTGCCCTTTAAATTAATGTAACATCTCGTGACTGGCTTTCATGAATCTGTACAATGAAATAATTAATTGACAACATCCTTTGGAAATCAATACCATATAAGTAAATAGTCATTAAACGTAGGTTACTAAGCAAATTGTTTGAAATTACCAGATTTTTCATGACTCATACATTCACTGTCATTTTCTTCTTTTGTCTGTTTCACTTGAGGCTGGTTGCTGCAAAATATTAGGAATGACAAAATATTTTTCTCTTTACACTTGATTGAGGATATTCATTTTAATGCTATGCTGTTCTAACAGCAAAAATATTCCTTTCAACCATCTCCAAATTTTTCCTAAGCAACTAAAGGCAGGAAGGATGGGTGCAACTAGTTTGTAAATATCCATATCCAAAGAAGATTTTAGAATACAGAATCTGTATTTTTTTTTAAAAAAGAAGCTATAACCACCAATTTTGCTTTACTTATATTTATAGATATACAATTGAAAAATATTTTAGCCCATTAAGGCTTTAATAGTGAAAATTCCTTTACTAATAAAGACTAAATCTCAGTCTAGTCCAGTATTCAATTACTATTGTATTGCTCCTAGATTGTATCTGCATTAATCCTAGTTTGGACCTAAGAAAAATACTGTAAAAATACGGATGGCCACAGAATATTTATTTATTTGGCCACCCATCTTACCACAGGGTAACTGGATGGCTTATAATCATAAAAAGGTAAATATACAAGCCAAATGTTATGATCCAATTAAATATGGGGAGGGGGCTGGATGGGGGAGAGGTGGGATCTGTTGTTAATTGATCAACCACCTCCACTGTGAAGTTCCCCCATTGAAGCCCAAGCTAGCTGGCAGAGCTAGGCCTTTAGGCTCTTATAAAGGTCAGGAGGGTTGGATTTTTTTCAATTTGTCTTATTAATGTTAACATTGAGAGGTGAACAGTTTCATAAATGAACAGAATCACAAATGGCTCACCATTTGTGATTCTGTTCATTTATGAAACTCTTCTAGTCTGTGCATAAATATCTGCTTCTTTCCAACTTCCAATCTCACTTTCCTGTTCGAATTCCTTTTGTTATCCATAAGGTGTCATTTTCTACTCCACAGCTTCCACCCTACTTTTCAATGCTACAATACAATATGAATATTTATTTAGCACAATTTGTTTTCACAATGTTTCATTGTTATATTTCCAAACTACTGCAATTCAACATATAATTACCATTGTTATCTTTGTTTACTTTACCATAAAAATGTGTGCAGGATTTCAGAACTATTAGAATCTAGTTCCTTATTTAATTTTGAGTAGTCTATGGTAGAGGATGCTCCTTTCTCAAGCTCAGCAAAAAACTTCTCCTTTTCTTCTTCTTCTTCCAAAGTATCCAATCCATCTCCCAAAATATTCTCACTGGGTCCCAAAGCAACAACTGAATCTAAATGATAAAAGTATCAGAATATATATGACCATATGAGTTTATACCTTAGTAGCATAACTGCCAAATGACATTCAGACGTTTTAAATAAGAAAACAAGAATATTAGCATATGGTTCTGAATTCCCATTTGTTTAAACATAGGAAGTAAATTCAAGACTACAAAGGAATGTGTGGGCAGACTGGTTCCCAGTGGGGAAAAAAAGAAAAAAAAGAGGAAAAAAGAAACATGCTTTGTCTTTGTATAGCAGGATAGTTTTGTGAGCTCATATGGTTTGAATGAACTATTGGACTGGGGCAATTATACAACTAGTACAGAAACCTAAAGCCTATGTATTTTCTAGAGCTGAGTTGTAAAACACTCCTTGAATCAATTGCAGTGCATTTTAAATTGTGGCACCAGGGTAAAAATAAATATATATTATTATTTTGAAGTGACCATTTCATTTCTTCAGAACTATGCAACATAAAAACCACTTTAAAAAATAACTAGTCTATGCTTGCAATATATTTGTTAGCAAATTCTTAAAATATAGTATAGTAAAAGAGATGTTTAATGTCAGAAGCACTTTTACCATTTGATTCCAAACTATCTTTGCTTAAAGAGACAGAAACACCATGAAGCTGCGGGAGTTGGAGGTCTTCTCCAAAATCTTCATCTATTTCCTCAATAGAAGGAGAAAGCTTCCGCGATTTCAGAGAGCTACTGCTGGCATCACGTATACCTTAAAACATAGCCAGGGGGAAGAGGAATGAATATTGATAAATATATACTCAAACACAGAAATATATTGAATGATGGCTTCAAATACTTTTGCCTACTTAAAATCTCCATTTTCAAAACAGTTTACACATTGCATTTGGTCTAAAAAGCTACCCAAGAATTGTGATGTGAAAAGTAATAGTCCCAATGTACGCTTTCCACAGAAACACTTTGTATTTTTATGGCAATTAAATTCATTAACACAACAAAATGACAATCCTATTTTCTAGATTACTGGTAACAAATGAACATCCAGTTCTCATTTGTTCCATTGATAATTAAAAAAAAACCTAGATTCACACTATAGGACCTAGGATCTACTTATCTTATAAATGTAATTGTATTTAAGGATAAATTATGTTACTGAAAAATATTTCATATTTCAATAGTTCCATACAACAGATTTAACTACAAAACAGAAAAATATGGCATTGTCTAGTTAACATTTTTAAGGTTGGGTTACATATATTGTTTTGAACTGAACGCAAATTCAACTGCAGTACAGAGAGAATAATTCTTTAGCTGTTTGATAAATCCTAAATATACAAATGAATAAATCACTTTTATAAATATAATTGGACTATAATTTTGCTAAAGATTATACAGAATATTCACCAAAATATTTCAAAAGAAGTCAATGAATTTTGCAACAGAAGGTCAATCATTTAGATGAAGAACCAATATCACCTTTATATATTTATATAAAATAGCTGATTACCCGGCCTTGCTCGGGTTTTTTTTTTTTTTAACGAAGTATATTTGTGGTGGCATATCCTTCTGGGNNNTGCAGGGGGGCAAGTTTCTATAGAGCACATACAAACACACATCCCCACCGGACTTCTCTTTTATAGATATAGATACACATAGCTTCTTAGCTTAGGACTAGTTTTAAAAAATGTAGCCTTACAACATGGGCTCTCACTTGACTGACTGGCCATCAGAGAAATCAGATTTCTCATATTCTTGTCATTAGCTTAATTTGAATCACAGCAGGATTGTTGTAATTTTTCAAAATGGTGCATTTAAACATTAACTTAAATCATACATGTACATGGCGTTTGATTCCAAACCAATTTATAGAACTAAATATTTCATAAAAACACAGGAACTGTCCACCTAGCTCTTTACTGACTAGTTGGTGCTTAAGGTTTAGAAAAGAGTCACCTAAAAGGCAGTCCAGGAGTAAATACGATTAAATACCCTGATTCATAGTGATTCAGTAGATTTTCAGATTAAAAATACTTTCAGTTCTGCTTGAAGATGACATAGGTTAACTAATCTTATATATATGCAAATTAGCACCATCATTTTAGCAAGTTCACTCCCCTTGAGATTATAATTGGCAATGACTCATACTTACTTGATCAAAAAAACTAATAACAAAGTAAAAGCATTGTTACTAGAAATAGTGGTAAATTAATTTTGAGTCACAACACATCACAGCTAACATCAAACATTGGCATTTATAAACAGGAAATTTAATCCAGTACCAGGCTCATTATCTGAAAATGATACCCTCTTTTCATAATCTTCGGCCACTGCATCTTTTCTCCCAGTAAGTTTCTTCTCATTCCCTTTTGATAAACGTTTGATAAACATGCTCTTTTTTGGAACTTTGGAAATTCAAGAAAATAACAGAAAAGATTGCAACAGTGAGTGAAAAGTAAAATCAAACCACCAAGAATAAAAAAAGCAGAGTACAGATAGTTTCAATTTCTAGACATGCCAACTATGAAAGTTTGGAATCAGAGACTATTTTCATTTAAAAATAATAGCACCCAAGAATACTATTATAATAATTTGCTCTAACTACCGGTAATATATGAGAAAATTTCCTCAACTATGGAAAACACTGCTAAATCGAAGGAGAGAAATTGCAACGCACTAGCAAGCCCGTATGTAGGTGGTTTTGTTTGTTTTATTTAGAGTTGCATTTTCAGTTAATTGTTGCAAATCTAACTTTTCTCAAGTAACAATAAAATAACAAAAATAATAATTTCTACTTCTAAGCATTATTTCATTTGACTGCATTTCTGGATGGTTTTTTCTATTTCTTACAACTGAGGTAACACCTTAACAGACATTTCAAGATAAACAATCTATTTTGAATTATACACAGCTTATATATTGCCTTTCTATTTTTGAAATTGCTGCAAGAAAAGTGTCACGTTTCTCATATAATAACATTTAGTTCTTCAGCAAAAAATCCCAGAAGCATTAATATTAAACAAGTGTTTTGATTCCCAGACTGTGTATTCCAAAAACCTTAATAGCTATAACTGAATTAACGTAACATCGAAAATTTCAAATTTACAAATCATATACTCATAAAAATCTAAAATCTAAAATTGTATAAAGTTACATAATGGGATTCCAAAAACTGATGAGATAAGTCCTGCTCCCACTGGCATAAGTATCATAATTTATCCTTTCTATTCTAGTCCTCTGCTCTCTCAAGATGTCTGGACTTATATGGGAAAGGACATTTAGTAAAAAAATAATCTCTGCTTATTGTGGATCGGAGAGTCCTTCCATTTGCAGAATTGCAAATCTAGTTCCCGCTTAGTAAAAATAAGGCTAAACAACTGAATTTGCTTTTATCATCTCATTGCTAAATATTTTTTTCTTGTACTTTTCATCAGAAAGAAGAATACTTTAAAGTATCTGTTTTGAAATGGTAGCTTAAGAGCTATAAATATTATAATGGGTTTTTTTCTTTACAAATGTTTTATATTAAAAACAGGGCACTGAATTAGGAATTTTCATTGCAAATTTAACTCTTCACAAAACTAAAATACTTTACAGTTCATTAAGCTTTACTACTATCTACCAAATTTTATCCAATAGTGATCATATTATTTGATTTTCACCCATTTCAGAAAATATATTGATCTTCACGTTGCTTCTTCCAACTAAGTTTCATTACAGGACAGGCAACAGAAGAAATGATTTATGATTAGAGTACAGTGTTATATAAAAATCCCAAACTACATTATTATAAGACAGTGCCATATGACAGATGAAGAAATTTGCCAGAATCCACTATTTGGGTATTTAGTTGGAAAGAATATTCTAAGTGTTCCTGTACAATGTGCTTTACAGTTTAATAGTTAATTTCTCAATAAATATAAGAAACTCCTCAACAATACGATCCCTTGAATATTTATTTGAAATGGTACTTGATCTCTAATATTTATGATTAAGAATGTAAGTTTGACCTCCAATATCTACTTCTCCTGAATCTTATTTGTTTATGTAAATATGAAGACAATCACAAAGTGCTTTGAAGTGTTATAAAAAGAAGAATAAACTTATTTATAGTTACTCATATAATCATACACTTTTAAAAATTATTGGCAAAAATATAGCATAATATAGCTTAAAACAACTTCTGAAACAGCTGCCCAAGAAAAAGACCTCTTTAAAAAAAATTACAGTCCTACAATTTCTATTCCATTTTCTCTCCTTCTCTGCCTCTCTCTGCCTCTCTCTCATACATCCATATAAACACCCCCTCATCTCTATACATATGAATAAAAATCAGCTTGAAACAATCTAGTACAGGTTGAAATCATCTTCATTGAAGGTAATTTCCATGCAGGTCTAGTATGAGTTGTTATGTATCCCACTTCCTAGGCTAGGCCTGAGAGACAATTACTGGCCCAAAATTTACACACACATAGTCATGTATATATAGGCACAAATAAAGAGTACAAAAGTGATTCACTGACACCTTGTGGCAGAGTTGTTACATAGACTAAATTTCAGTACATTACCATCATCTGAATCATCTTCTGTTATCCACCATGGCACAGGATGCTTTTTATTTTTAGACTGCTCAACCGATTCAGGAATAACATTTTGATTTTGTTCATTTCCAAGTGAATCATCTGAAAGAGACTGAAAAAAAGGAGAGGCAATTTGCTGTTACTATTTATTATTGCTTCATTTTTATGAGCCAGCCAAGTTTAAAGTATGTTTCAGTGTCACTGATTTTAAGAAGGGTAACTTGTGCTTAAAATATAGTGGTTCTTAAAATAAAATTTTACACTAAACATGTCCATAATAAATTGTTGGAGAAGCAGGTCACATTTTTATGATAAAGTGTAGTATGTATACTATGCTACTAGCTATTCCTCCAATACCATTTAGCCTACAGATTCATCTCTGATCATTCTCCAGATTCTATTTTTGATCATTTCCATTTCCAGCAATGGAGAACATGTGTGGTTCCTCTTCAAGCCACACTCCCTTTGAAATCTTTTTTATTGAAAAAAAAAGATGCAAGAAAACATGTTTACAGATTTTCTAGATCATGCACAACTGTCCAAGAGCACAGGAGATAAGATTTGCAGGGCAGAATGGATATTATAACTGAAAATTATTGGACTATATCTGTAGAAATTCACCATTTTGTGGCAACTTATATTTTTATTTCTGCCTAGATTTTGTCATTTTTCCCTTGGGAGTTCTTTGGGAATTGGGCGGCATATAAATACAACAAAATAAATAAATAAATAAATAAATGTCCCCAAGTCAACACAAGTGTATTTGTAAATCCTTCTACTTTAACTTTTGTGTAAGTGAATTCACTCATACGAATTATAAAAATAATTCTTCTGATAAGCCATGCAGTTTAATTATTATGTTCTTTGCCAACACTGGAAGAACCAAAGCAGCAGCCAATCTAATTTGAAACACACTTTGATATTAAAAGTTGTACTCTGATCTGTTTTGGCTTAGTGCTTGTAGCAGAATTATGCCTGGAAGGTTTTTTTCAAAGTGAAGACACAAATGGCCAGAACAAATTAATCCTTAATGTAAGTGAATTTTTCATTATTAATCAAAATAGGCCATTTCAAATAGAGTACAAGCTTGAATAAATCCAGACAATAGAATAGAATAGAATAAGATAAAATAGTATACTATCTATATATATTATATACTATTATATAATATAAAAATAGATAATAAAAAAGCAATGGAGATTATATGGCACAATGGTTGAACTATAATAACTTTTTGTTCACATGTACTGTATGAATATATAGGAGCAAGAGTTTACCTAATGGAAGCCTTCAGCTTATCCTGCAAGATTTGTCTAGAAATGGAATCAAAGGCATACTTAAAACTGAAAATGCCTAATAGACCACTGCTTGGGGTTCTCTAGAGTAGTGCTACCTATATCCCGCGCATGCGCAGATGAAGCTTTGCTTGCTTGCGCAGTCCAGATAGACCGTGGACCGGTATGTGGCCCGGGGATTGGGGACCCCTGCTCTAATATAAATTAATATAAATAGGAGTTGATGTCAGGATAAGACGTTTAACAATATTATAGAAAAGGGCACAATATTCTACTGTTACACCAAAAATAGACAAAAATATATCTATACCTCTTTTAAAAACTGCTCAAACTTTTCATCTATATCTTTAATTGAAAACTGGTAAGCCATAGTTAGCAATAGAGTTCAACTTCCCAAGTCACTGGAGTGATCAAACAGATCCTGAAATGAAAAAGGAGCATGTAATTATTGTAGCCAGAATTTTAAATTTATTACTTTCTAAGCTTATATTATAAAACTTCACTTGGCTTGTAGTAAGGGTGGACTAACTACATTTTCCCAAATGCATCACCAAATTTAAGCTGCTGTTGCATTGGGGCAAGGAACGCAAAATCCATATACTGTATATACTCGAG
>JANHJO010004282.1:350750-364515 GCA_032468235.1 Pseudoxyrhopus heterurus
CAGGTTTCCTGGGTAAAATTAGGACCTCGGCTTATACTCGGGTCGGCTTATACTCAAGTATATACGGTACTTAAAAAGAGACAAACACTACAAGGAGCAAAGATTGTTTATTAATTTTCAAGGGGAATTTAAATGATAATTGTTATATTGTTGGGGACGCTGACTGTAAACCGCTTAGAGAGGGCTGTAAAGCACTGAAGCAGTATATAAGTCTAAGTGCTATTGCTATTTCAACCTAATAATCCTCTAATGCAGTGGCCCCCAAATTTTTGGGCACCAGCTTTGGGACTGGTTTCGTGGAGGGCAGTTTTTCTGTGAACTGGGGGTGTGTAATTTTGCGCACTGCCTGCATACCGTGCATGCGCGGATGGGGCTTCGCTTGCTTGTGCAGCCCGATTCCTGGTGGTCTATGGACCAGTGCTGCTCAATGGCCAGGGGGTTGGGGATCCCTGCTCTAATGGGCTGAGATACATTCCTCCCATTATCCACACAGAAAGCGATTCTGCAACATTTTTTTCTGGCAATAGTTCCTCAATTTCAGGGAGGTCTGACCATTTGTTGTGGAGATGCCAGCAATGTAGGAAGGATAGTATCTATCGGGATTCAAATAGTGTGCACAATTCTGTTTACTACTTTCCTTGTACCCTCCTCAGATACAATAACAGGGAAGAAGTTAAATCTCTGAAGAGTTCAGTTCAGGCATAACTTTTAATCCACATCACTGCTGGATGAAAGCACATGTGGAGCAGGATATTTTCTTGGATCCCCAACTTGTGCATTCTGGAGATGTTAGCTATTTGCTCTAGTTCATCAAAGCATGGTGAGGTTCTTTGAGGCTTCTTTGTGTTGCACTGCCTAGCAAATACCATGTTAAACCAGCCCATTGTGAACAAGAGTCAGCCTTCAGATGCTCAAAAAGTGAAATTCATGGGCCGTTACACATATTTTTTTGAGGGATGACTAGGCTATGACTGAGAAGGAGTTCCATTGAATATAACATAGTGCTTTAAAGAAAATTGTTTAATGTCACTCAATGGAAAACTGCTTGCTGAAAAAAAGAATCATCTCCATTCTTGCCATCTTCTCAAGCCTGTTTCCTCACCATGCCAGCATCAAAGCTTGTCCGCTCCCATCTTTTATTTCTTCTCATAAACTTGCTTCAAAATGCTGGCAGAGGTTTCAGCCATCCCTTGCAGCGCCTTGCTTGGTTATTTTTAGTCCTTCTGAAGCCTGGGAAATCAGAAATATAGCTACTTTGAACAGACAAAAGAGCCAACTATAGCACAGGCTCTGAATTTGATTAGATAAAAAAAACAAAGAGGTTCTGTTAGGGCAGAGGCAGGAAGAACTGAGGTGGGTGGCAATATCTGTAATAACTCAAGGGAAATATAGCCTCAAAGCATTCAAAAGTGGGTGTAAAAATAACATAAGCAATAGGCAACTTTCCCACATCTTGAGGTCTCTCTTCAGCCTAAAAAAAAAATCCTTTGCTCTCACTCAGTCACTCACTTTTGTTTGGGTACCTTTAAAGTATAATAAACAGCAGATGAATGAAAGTTTCTTCTGAGGATCTTTAGGAAGAGATTCTCACCAGCCTCCTGAAATCCATGTTTTAGGAAATAATAAATCTTTTACAAGAACCCTTTTGGAACTGAAGTTCCAGAATCAGGATTATGTACAAATTGTCACCTGATGTAAACTGAACCAACTATTCAAAGTATAATATTTGCTTAAATACATAGGAGAAACATCTGGTTTTCAGGACCATCATAACTGAAGAAGTTTTGGCCAATGAAACAACTTTAAGAGAACATCGTATCCTTTTCAAAACAACAGAGCATCATGAGCATAGTGGAGTTCATACAAGTGGATCTTGTACTCTTCAGTGCAGGATTGACAATCTTACTCTAATGCCAACTGATTAATCTGAGGAGGACTTTAGAGTCCTACATAAATAGTTCCTTAATATTGGAGAAGTTGTTTAATGGTGGGGAAGATACTGGTGCTACTGAATTACCACTTCCAGAAGCCTCAGTCAGCATGTGGGATGGTGAAGAATGCTGTGAAGTTCATTAACATCTAGAAGACAAAATTGTAGACATTTTTCTTTCCCACCTATTGATAATTTAATTCAGTTTTTCAAATCTGAAAGTATACTTCTCCCCCCATCATGTTTACAGTTGCATAAAATGTGTACCTAAATAGTGTGTTAGTTGCTCTTCAAAATGGAAGAATATATAATACTTTGTTCCATGTTCTATTTGATTATCTCCACACATTTTCAGGGCAAAACAGTAATGTATTTGTCAGGAAAGTATATTCCTGCTTAATTATTCTATAGTTTTCCTAATCTGGTTTGTTTTAAATAGTACTAAATGATTCTCTATTAATATGCCTTAGTATTTTAAGAAAAAAAAGTAAAAGTTTACTGCAGGGTTTATGGACAAATGCTGAACTTAGTTGATTCTAATTCTCTCTCTTAACTAGTTTTATCTGAACTACTTTTTGTTCCTATTATGTTTATTTCTTGAAATAGGGACCAAGTGCTATATTCATACCTACATTTTTAGGGGAAAATCAAAATTAATCAAAATGCAATAGCAGGCATATAGCATCTGGTGTACGAAACTCAGTGTGTCAGTGAGTTGGCAGGAAAGATCATTTTCATTATCATTTATGTCCATATTTTTGAATGCCCATTATGCATTATGCTGGTACAGTACCATTCAAGCATTTTACACTAAGGTGATTCATTTCCTGCTTTGATTGCAGCAGGTAAGTTTAACTTGCAGCGCTGAATTGGATAAAGGATTGAGCACAGTAATCTAATTTATTTCTGGAATGGGTGGAGATTTCATATGTCCCAAAGTAGAGTATTATGGAGCTTACATATTTGTAAGTACTATAAATCACTGAAAATGGGAGGTACTTTTCAATAGTTCCAGGAAAAAGCATAAAACATGGTGAATTATTTGGTCTACTTAATTTCCTTCCTTCCTTCTTCCCTTTCATTTTTTCATGCTTTTTAAAGATCTGTCCCAATACATATGATCAACATTAATTCAGATTGCTTAGAACATATGTCAGGCTTCATTGATTATATGTTGCTTCATTGAAATTCCTTGAGATATATCCCCAAATGGCTTTGCAATTTACCTCAAAGCATAGAAAAACATCCACATGCTTTTAAAAGTTGGGTTCTCTGGTCTTTGATATTTGATCTGGCTCAGATATAGATTTCCTAGGACAAGCTTTTCCAAAATTATTCATTCCTCACCATTAAAGACCCTTCAGCTTTGAAGATTTCTGGAGCACTGCTTTTGCTGAGCTGGTGGCTAATGATAAATATTCCGCGCTTTTGTATGAAAATGTGCACGGTGATTATTGTGGCCCTGATTGATTGTCTGACTCATCTTTGGTGGTTTGGATGGCATGTGTGGAATTGTGTTTTGGACAGAGTACTCCAGAATAGTAACACTCCATCAAAAAAAGGCAGCAGCCCACCTGTATTGCAAATGGTTGCATAAGGGAAAACATATGTTAACCTGCAAACCAAGTGTGAGAGGAAAGGCAAGGGCCATTATGCTGGCATGTGTGAGGATTTGTTTCTCTCCCCAGCTTCCTGGGATGATTTATTCATTACTAAATCATATCTGATTTTATTTGATGCCAGCCAAATCACTGCAACCAGATCCTGTGGAAATAACACTAGAGGATGTTTGATCTGAATAGATGAATTATAATAGCAGGCATAATTTACAGTGAAAACTTAATGTTGCTTCTTGTCCTAAAGTATGATGTGGTTCAAAGTTTTAGACCTGAGTTTTATTAACACAATTTGGTCTCTCTGCACAATACTCTTCAAATAAGTAGAAAAGTTTCACTTTTTAAATTACCACCTTTCCTCACAGTGATATACAAGGTATCCCAGTTTCACCCTGTCACACCTGATTTTTCTTTGAAGATGTTTCGCTTCTCATCCAAGAAGCTTCAGAGCTGAAGAAGGTTCTTGGATGAGAAGCAAAACATCTTCAAAGAAAAACCAGAAAGTCCAGTTGCCTCTTGAAAAAAGCATCTTTGGGACAACCATGACCTGGATTACTGAGAACCTCCATAGGCATACACACCTGATTGAACGTCTGAATTTTGCTAGCTTCAGTTTAACTCTGACTTTCTACTACTTCGCACTGACTTTCATATATATGTTGCAATATACTGTAAGTGTATGTATGTGCGTATTGCAAACAAAATAATAATAACTTAAGAATAAAGGCAAACCAAGCCAGAAATGAGAAGATAGCAACCAACAGCAAATGCCACCTCTGCAAAGAAATTGAAGAAGGAGTAGAGCACCTAATTAGCTGCTACAAAAAGATCACCCAGACTGACTATAAGCAATGGCATGACAATGCAGTGGTGCATTGGAATATCTGCAAGAAATATCCTTTGCCTGCAAACAAGAACTGGTGGGACCACAAAATAGACAAAGTAATAGAAAATTAAGAAGCTAAAGGACTTTAGAATTCAAACAGATAAACACCTGGCACATAACATTCCGGACTTGACATTTTTAAAAGAAAGACAAAAAAGTCTGGACAGTGGACATTGCAATACCTTGAGAAAGCAGAACAGAAGAGAAAGAACTGGAAAAAATAATAAAATATAAAGACCTGCAAATAGAATGACTGTGGCAAAAGAAAGCAGAGATAATTCCAATACTAATAAGCACCTTGGGTGCAATCCCAAAACACATGGAGCCCATTTGAACAACATCAGCATTGACAAAATCACTGTTAGTCAATTGTAAAAGGCAGCTCTACTTGGCACAGCTTACATCCTGTGATGATGCTTTTAACACCATCAAAGAACAACGTCTGCCTATCCCAGGTCCATGGGAAGAACTCGATAGGTGGATAAAATGCCAAATCCAGTCTAAACATCTGGCTGACAGTGTAACCAACGATGGTTATAATAAAACAACCTTTAATCTTCCCATCCTAAACTACTAACAGAAAAAAGAAAACGTATAAAGTAAGAAAATTATCTTTCCAGACTTCCAAAATTTTAGTGGCTGCATTTTTCTGGAAAGGAAATGTAGCATCATATTTCTGGAAAAACTCTACTCTCACTAGGCAAACTCTTAGAACTCTTTAAAAAAATACCTATGTTCCCCAGAGTGAATGAATTATGATTAAGTTTAAAGCATAATCCAACTATCCTGATAAGAAACACAACAAAGTGGAGTCACATTTTCCTTCCTATAATTATCCTGTGAAAGAACATTGGCTACCATGGAGCTCAATAGTGTTTCATTATGGTATTAGCGTGATTAGTCAATTAACCCTGGGTTTTACAAGCAGCTTTGTACCTCTTCTGGTACTGGATGGGCCACATGGATCAGTGGTTAGAATTTTATTAAAGGTCTGAAGCACCTGCTGACCCAGAGGACAACTGTGTTGCATAAATGCCAATGTATGTTGCAGTATCACTGTGGTACCAGGATATGCTGAATATCCCTGATCTAATTCCAAATATCTTCAGATAAAGGACCCCATGTAGCAGAGCTACAAAGGATCTCAGCTGGATCTCATCCTGTTTTAGCATAAGACAATTTCACATATGTTCACATATTTACATTACCATTTTATTTGTTTGTAAGGTTATATAGACAATGTTTGACCAGGGACAACATCACAAAGTCTATATACATATTATATATATATATATATATCTCCTGGTATACTATATATACTAGGATCACCAGAAGAACAGAGTTGGAAGGGACCTTGGAGGTCTTCTAGTCCAACTCCCTGCTCAAGCAGGAAACCCTATACTATTTCAGACAATACAATCAGCACATTGGCAGTCTCTTCTTAAAAACTTCCAATGTTGGAGCACCCACAGCTTCTGGAGGCAAATCATTCCACTGATTAATTGTTCTAACTATTAGGAAATTTCTCCTAACAGTTGACCAAACACCTAATCCTAAATCCTAAAATCTTAAGGTGTTTGACCAAATGCCTAATCCAATTTTTCCCCCATCTAAATTACAGCCAGGAATATACATTACCTGCAAGTTCATAAACCACACATAATACAAAGCACATCTTGTGTGATCAGAAGGGATTCAAACTGAATCCTTTGCTGGGGATGAAAAAAAATGGATAAGAATTTAGGTTTTTCTGGAATAAGTGAGAGAGTAAATTAATGGGGCCAATTAAACTGCTAAATGAAAAATCAGGAAGGACATTGATGCATAAAATGCAGGGATTTTGTGGCTGATATAATAATGCTTAGGTCCATAGGAAGCAAGCAAGAGAAGCTTGATTGCTTACTACAGGGCAGGAAGGCAACTTGGTTTTAATAGACATATCTCAGACCTAGTAGTATGATTGTTATGAGTTAAATGCAACCACTGAAGGACACAATTTGTTCTGAAGGAAGAGAGTGAAAGAGAGTAAAAGAGAGTGGTGGGGAGAGGGGATGGTGGGAAATTAATATAGGAGAACTGCACCAGAAGGCGATTGATGCACATGAGAAGAAAGGGATCTGTTTTCTGGCAATTATAGAACAGACAAACTATTTGGCTACCTACAAAAGGAGGATATGGCAAGAATTTTACACAGCACTTTTACTTCCTCCCCTGCCCCAACTTTTGTATGTCTTGCTTTGAACGTCTATGGAGATTCTCAGTTATCCAGGTTTCAAGAGGCAACTGGACCTTCTTATTTTCTTTGAAGATGTTTTGCTTCTCATCCAAGAAGCTTTTTCAGCTCAGAGCACCTTTGGGACTTGCTTTGAGCCTTCTCTTCTTTACTGGATAGCCTCCCATACCTCATACATAGATTATCTGTAAGCTCAGTGCTTGATTTGGAGGCTAGGTGATGATAATGATATCCATCCACTCATGTCTAAGTCCTGGTGGTTCTTTCCACTTTTAAGGATCTTCCAGTACTTCTTTGAGCAGTTTTATGCTCTGGGGGTAGGATGAGGGCTTCCCAATAAAGCAGGAGAGGTTGCTTTTTCATGCATCATCCCTATCCCAAGGCTTAGCCTTTCAGCACTTGAGGGGAGATAATAATTTTTGACAAATAGTTAAAACCATGGGCTCACCCATCTATCAAAGCCATCTACTAATTGTGATTGGCGGATGGTTTCTTGGTGGCTGGTAATTTTAGGAAAAAAGGGAGGGCAGGAAAGCCAGTTTAATCAGTGGCTTTGCTTAACATTTCCTGCAACTCTGAACAAAAACTTTGATTGTTCAAATTGCATAGACAGTCCTTTATTTGAGCTGTTTAAGTTTAACTCCTTCAGTATATGAACAGAAGTTGAATACTCTATATGCATGTTTAGGTGTGAGAAAAGACGACAGGGAGGATGTTATGGTACTTTTTAATTGTCTGAAGAAGCCTAGTTGCGTTCTTCATCATCCCAGAAACAAGACACTGAATCATGGCTTAAGTTACAGGCAAATGGTTTCTAAGTGACTTTGAGGAAAAACTTTTAATAGTTAGAATAGTTTGACAGTAGAGGGACACAATCGATGCTGTATTGCCAGATTAGTTCAAGTGGAGACTATTGTAGCAATTTGTTGTGAATTTCTTAGTTTGGATTCTTGCATTGAAGAGAGGTTGGACTCCATGACCTGAATAATCCCTTCCAACTCTTATTCTGATAAATTCTTGATGAAATTTCTGTAGTGCTTAGGAACAACTGTGCGTTTTTATGTGTGTGTCTTTGAGTCTGTGTTGATTTCTGAAGACTGCCTGGATAGTCCCTGCAGTTTTTTTTTTTTTTGAAAGATTTCATAAGTGGTTCGCCATTGCCTCCTTCCTAGGGCTGAGAGAAAGTAACTGGCCCAGCTGGCTTCATCCCTAAAGTGGGACTAGAATTCACTTTCTCCGGGTATATAGCCTGACGCCTTAACCAAAACATCAAAGCAGCTGTCTAATAATACAAATATATAGTTCTATATATAAAATACACAGCTCTATAATATTAACATTGTAAGGCATGAACTCGCTTTTAAATGGTTCCTGTCCATTTAGTTGACTTTAAACTACTCATTTCCTAGTTTTAGTATTACTCATATTGATCCATGTATGTTATAATCCTGGATGTTATTGTTCTTGTCCCACACTGTCCTTGGGCAGAAAAGCTGGGTTGCTATGGATTATCCTAACACAAATTTTCTTCTAAAATGGGGCCTTAAAAAAAAGTGTTAGAAAACTATCTCTTCCTTTGAATGCTCATGTACCTTGACTAAAGACTAACACGTATTTGAATGTTTCATCAGAGAATAATGGAATCAATATTGTTCTGTTTTCTCAACCTTTCCCATCAGTTTGAATATTTCCAGTTTCACTGTCAAGCTCATCTACCTCTATGCTGAATGGAAATACGGTCCTACAGGAATATGTCACTTTGTTGAGCCAAGAAGCCAGCAGTACGAAGGCACATATGGTACTGTTTGTACTCCGAAGTACGAAAGAATGAAATAAGTTCACAAATACAGATGGTTAAAATCAGTAAGGGTGTTTAACAAAAACAAACAAAAATAGTTGTACGTAAACCAAACCCATTTGCCGCTTGCTCCTTTTGACCAGCAGAAAAGTCCTGTTTTCTGAAGCTACAGCAGCTGCATTCTTATGACAAATGTCCTGTGTGGGTGTTCTTCAAGGGACTTCAAGTCTCCACAGATGCTGATCATTGGTCATTTTTTCATTCACCATTGCCTAATGATTTGAGTTTTTAAAAAGGGCTTGAAGCAACTGTGATTACTAATTTGTATGGGACAAGAAAACTAGACTAGAGGGGTGGAAAAAATCCAGTTTCTTAAAAATATGAAGGCAGAAAAAAATACAATTTCATCAGGAACTATAGTTTACAATTCATTTTTCAGTGAATCACATGTAATTTTTATTACACTTTATAATCCACTGTGCAGTCCAAAGAGCTCTAAGCAGTTTGCAAAGAGTCTGTAGGATATCTCCATTATGTTAGGATACCTTTATTTTGTTTATTTATGAGTAGCACAGGTGATGTTACTTAGTTTGAGTAATGAAACTTCTGCAAGAAGACAGCCAAACTCAGAGAACACCAAGGAAGTATCACCTTTATTTTAACAGGCTGAAAATGGTGGTGTAAGTCAGACTTTCCACTTCTACAAAAGAAGTATGGAGTGGGATGGTTCATATTGGATTTTGTAACTTTGCCATGCAGTTTTGGAGAATACGCGACTCTGGTTATTAAAAAACAACAATGGAGGTCTATAGTGGATCAGACTAAAGATCTATTTAGGTCATCATTTTGTTTTCTGCACTGAGTAACAAAATAGCTAGAGAGAACTCACTAAGAAGGTGTAAGTGGAAAAGGCCTCTCTTTAGATAGTGACAGACAGTCAAACAGATGTTCTTGATCTTTATAATAATTTGCCACAAACAAAAATTAATTCCAGCTGTTGGCTATTCAAGTGATTTCTTCTATTAAAAGAAACCGACTATCGGCCCATCTGCCCATTGATGATTATTAACAGCTATTTTTATATCAAAAGGTAAAGAAAAAAATAAATGCTACTGATTTCCGACAGGAAATATTTCTCCTTTTTTAAACATGACCATTGTGTGGTACTTCATGGCCAAGATCTGGTTAAAGTTCTGTCTTGTCACTGACATGTGATG
The DNA here is from genome assembly GCA_032468235.1 of Pseudoxyrhopus heterurus. Taxonomy (NCBI): domain Eukaryota; kingdom Metazoa; phylum Chordata; class Lepidosauria; order Squamata; genus Pseudoxyrhopus; species Pseudoxyrhopus heterurus. The sequence goes on from JANHJO010004282.1 coordinate 360,431, forward strand.
CTGTATCGTATCAACATAACATTCATCCAGATTGTAAAATACTGACATGCTAATGCTTTATGTTAAAGGAACAATGGCCCAATTTAAGACTGAACCTTGGGAAATTCCACTGAGATAAGATTGAAGAAACACATATACCGGTATGCACCCCCCCTCTTCATGTAGGGCCATGATAGAGTCTATGATGATATATTTACTTTCATAGCCCATTGCAAGAAGAAAATTTAGAATAAATTGTCAATCCTGCGTTGTCCATCTTAAGCAAAGATTGAGTTTCTAAAATGGATATAAACTTAATGTTCTGTTCGGTCTTAAGCCTGGGAAATCTGTAAATCAATATCTAGTAGCAATGTCATACTGTTCCAGAAGGCTTAAAAGAAAAATGTAGAAATAAATATCAGGGGATTTTTTTTAATGAGACATTAATCATATCACTTTGGGGTTAATCTCTTGAGCTGCACTGGAGTGGATGAGGTAATATTTGCACATGTTGAGGATAAGATAGAATAGAAATGGATGAGTGGGAGAATGGGATGGTAACATACCGTAAAGATTATGAGCCTGTTGGCTGAAGTCAGTATGAGCTGTGACTGACTAGTAATGTGTGAAAATGCCAGATTAGAATGGTTTTAATAGAGAATGTGATGCCCTTGGCGACTCCAGTTTTGTGTAGACTGTGCTGTAAAGAGGATTGCTTGCAGAAATAGTCAGATAAGTAATTGAGGGTTTGATATAGTGCTGAAAAACACTTATGGAGCCAGCATTTATAAACTGGTTGGGATAAACTTTCAGCTTCATCTGTATTGATTTACTTAGGAGTGTCAGCGAATGTCCATGGAAGTGAGATGAAGATAAAATGCCGTTTATCTAGTTTATATGCATCTGGTACTGTGTTCTACCATTATAGCGTCATCTGTTATTGAAATTATGGAAGCTGTGTATTTGCTTCAGTGCACAGTTTAGGTCTATTGAACTCATATATCCTAAAGTGCCAATTTAATTGATGAGCATTTAGCAAATTGCAGCTTAACTGGATAGTGTCTATAATTTGCTTCGGGCTGAGGTCAATATTCAGTAGGTGTGCAAAAATGACTGGCAAAAAGGAAGCTTGACTTTGAGATGTGTAGGAGCAAATTCTATTTTCTTTTTAATGCCATGGCCTTGAAATTGCTAATTCATTAAGATGACAGCTACTGCTACTACTGTGGTTACTCATTGGTGTGTGCCCATTAGGAAGTAACTTACAGATGTCAAATTTGCTTCAAGGACAAAATCTGAAAATCCAGGACAGTGGTTATTGGAAAGAGGGACGTGGATGACTCCTCAGATAACATTTCAGAATGTATTCCAACATTTCCTTAGAGTTATAAAGAAATGATTGGAAAAAAATTGGCAGGTCCTTTTGGGTTAGTGGCATCATTGCTTTGGAGAAAAAGGATTTCAGGCAATACTTCGAGATACATCTGTCTAGTTGGATTGCAAGAGTAAAAGGCAGACATGTAACCACCTGGCATGAGCAAACAGATACTAGTCCAGTGCATCCAAATGCTTACCAACAGTGTAAATAATGCTCAGGGTCAACTGTTCTTCCATATTATAAATATGATACTTGAAACCACATTCCTACTAGACTATGTCACATTGGAAGCTGTATCTGATATTTTGTATAGGACTGAGTGAGAGGTAGCTCTTTATCTGCTGAGGTTTTTCTCTTCTCTGGGGACAGAGGACTTGAGTCAATAGATGGATGGATTCCAGAGAGCTCTTTGAAGCTCTTGTGGAATTATTCCACAGCATTTGCCAACTGTCCTGCTGAGGCTCAAGTCTCTGGCTGGAACAAAAAGATGACTCAGACGACCAAATTGCAAAATCGTATCAAGTCCTTGGTGTTCCATCCCAGCTGTGGAATTTCCTCCAAGAGCCCTTAGACCTGCTCTATCACTGCTTGCATTGAGTTAGTCATTGAATACATTTCCTCAATGTAGTCTTTGATTGAAACCAAGGGAGAATCTACATTAGAGCCTTTATGTGTTTAAAAGGTGCGACAGTGCATGTTCGTATGCATACAGCTAGTCCTTGATTTACAACCATTCGTTTAGTGATCGAAGTTACAACAGCACTGAAAAAAGTGACTAATGACCAGTCCTCACACTTATAACTAATGCAGTGTCACATGATCATAATTTGAGTAATTAGCAACCAGCATATATTTGTGATAGTTACAGTGTCCAAAGGTCATGTGATCGCTATTTGTCCAACAAACGAAGTCAATGGGGGAAGTAGTTGTGCTTAACATTCATGTGAATCAGTGAACCAGTTGACAACTGCAGTGAATCAGTTCACAACCGCAGTGATTTGCATAACAACCATGGCAAAAAAGGTTATAAAATTTGACATAATTCATTTAACAACTGCCTTGTTTAGCAATGGAAATTTTGGTCCTAATTGTGGTTGTACGTCAAGGGCCACTTGTATCCCTTTTCTCATGTCCATTTACTGTTTTGTGGTTGTACAATGGTGCAGATCCTATTCTGGTCTCTACTGTGATGTGTCACAGAACAGTGCACACTATTCTGAATGTGGAAATAACAGGCAGAGTTTGAAAGATCAGATAGGCCTTATAATTGGTATTTACAGTTCGATCACATGCCTGAAGATGTAAATATAGTGCTACCATAATATGCGTGTGCTTCAATCCTTCTGGCACAATTTCATGTGCCTATCTCTAAGGCCTTAATATATAGCAGGGGTGTCAAACTCGATTTCACTGAGGGCCGCATCAGGGTTTTGTTTGACCTTGGGGAGGCTGGGGTGGTGTGGCCAGGGTGGGTGTGGCCAGCTCGATGTTACTTGTGTTGGGGGGCACCTGTGGTAGTCCGAGCACTCTGCCAGCAAAAAAGTGCCCCCAAGCTCTGTTTTTGGCTGCAATGTCCTCCAGCAACCCTCTGCCAGCGAAAACGGAGCTCGGGAACCCATTTTCACTGGGCCATTCCTTCGCTGTTTCCAGGGGGCCCCATGGGTCAGATCTAAGCACCCTGTGGAGCGCATCTGGCCCATGGGCCTTGAGTTTGACACCTCTGATATATAGCAACATTAGTAATCATGAAATATTACTGTGTTTCTTAGAAAATAAGGCAGGGGCTTGTTTTCTTTTGACCCCCAAAATAAGCGCTTGGCCTTAGTTTCAGGGAGGTCTTTTTTTTTTTTGAGGTGCAGGAGGATCGCCTCCTTGAGGTGCAGGAAAGGCTGCCTCCTGTGTTGGCCACTTCACTAGGGCTTACTTTTGGGGTAGGGCGTATATTAGCCCCCGCAAAAAAAATTAGGCTTGGGCTTATTTTTCAGGTGGGTTGTATTGTCGGAGAAACAGGGTAGTAAAAATAAAGTTTTGATTTGATAACACATCTCTTTCTATTTTCCACTCAAAGAAGGTGTTCCATTACAGATAGTCCTTGACTTATAGCAGTTCATTTAGTGACCGTTCAAAGTTACAAACCACTGAAAAAAAGTGACTTATTTTTCACATTTAAGGCGATGGCAGCATCTCCATAGCCACATGATCAAAATTCAGATGCTTGGCAACTGACTCATATTTATGACAGTTGAAGTGTCCCGGAGTTATTTGAGCACCTTTTGTGATCTTCTAACAAGCAAAGTCAATGGAGAAGCCAGATTCACTTAACAACCATGTTACTAACTTAACAACTGCAGTGATTCACTGAACAATTGTGGGAAGAAAGCTCGTAAAATGGGGCAGAACTCACTTAACAAATGTCTCACTTAGCAACACAAATTTTGGGCTCACTGGTGGTTTGTAAGTCAAGGATAAAATTAATTGGAGGCCATCCCATCTAGTAATAGCAAACAGCCGGACCAAAAATACAACCAGTTATTTTGTTCTTGCATCAGTGCTTGCTCCAGTGACTAGTGGAATAAACCATAGGAGTTGGAAGGCATCAATTGCTATTCTCTGGCCTAAACTTAGTTGCATCTGCAATATTAGGGAAGTGGTGTTGGAAGTTAAAATCCACCCCACCCCCCTTGGAGAAGGGAAACATTTTGGGATGGGCTGGAAGCTGAAAAATCAG
>JANHJO010004284.1:50114-61620 GCA_032468235.1 Pseudoxyrhopus heterurus
TACTGTAGTTAAATATGCCACAGAAATCACAGTGTAACAGTAAAATCCTTTAATACAAACACTGAGAAAACCATGAAAAACAGAGAAAACTGTTCAGTCGGTCGATTCTGAGCGAGTGAGAGGTTGCTGTTTTGCGGCAGTCTGCCTCCGTGATGGAAGGACGCTCTCCTTCAGGTGTTTTCTCTCTTGTGATTTCTTCGTCCTCAGGAAGTTTGGTTGCGAACCGAGGATTTGTTCGCGAACCAAGTCAAACATTTAGCTGATTTTTTTGGTTCCTAACCGATTTGGTTGTGAACAGAAACGTTTGTGAACCGAGGTTCCACTGTATTAGTGAACATAGTGGGATTTTTCCCCCATTATGGCTGGAAAGTGTCAAATGCTTCAGCCCTGTGTGTTACAATCCTAGGCGTTGCATCCCTGCATATCTGAACAGCTTTGTCAACTTAATGACTGCATGATTCATTTAACTGCAGCAATTTCCTTAATAACTGTGGCAAAAAGGTCATAAATTAGGCATGACTCAATCATCTTGTTTAGCAACAGAATTCTGGGAGCAATTGTGGCTGTAAGTTGAGGACTATCTGCAATATTATCTGCTGTAGCAAACAGGAAAGTGTATTTACACTGATTCAATTGCTGAACCGCAAACCAGAGACACTGTGGAATGAAATCAATTTTATTTATTTCCTATATTTATAGCACGCCTTAATTGTATAAAACTGAAAGCTGTGTTCTCTCTCCTTTCTTCCCCACAACAACGTTGTTAGGTAGGTTGGCCTAAGAGAGAGTGACCCAGGCAGCTTTAATCCCCAATTGAGCAATTCATGGTTTCCCAGTTTCTAAGTCAAAATTAAGAAGGACAAAGACCACACGAATTTCAGAGAGCTGTTAGCAGAGACAAGCAGTATTAAAACAATATCTGTAAAGACACTGAAGAAACAGACATGGAAAACCAAGGAAAGCGATCCAAAAGTTCTCTGAACTCAGAAGGAGGTCACAAATTGGCTTAGTAAAGGATGCTAATGGACAGATAGTAACCAGTTCAAAGGAGATCAAACAAGATGGAAGGAGAAAATACTGTACAGTATAAATGTCACCATCCTTAGAAGATATTCCCCTTTATATACCCCTTTCTATGATCGATAATAATTTATGAACTTGAATGCTGCCCAGCTCTCAATGCGTCTCTTACACCATGCATCTTAAAATCTAGCCCTGTGTAAACTGGAGACGCTGAAGGTATGGTTAACTTACAATTTGGTGTAAGTTAACTTACAATTTGGTGTAATTTTACGAGGCAAACTTAAACCATCAGGATGGTTAACCCAGATAATTAGGTTAACTTATGCTGTGCTTCAGCTAACCATGATTTAGCGTGAAGGCCGGAGGTTTTCCTTCGCTGTTCAAAACCTGGCCGCCTTTTTGTTGGAAAACTTGGTGTAACCAGGGGGCCGCACATAGGTCTTGCCTTCCTCGCACCCTACCCACCTCTGCCCCCGAGAGAACCCCCTTCGCCCGCCCGCGGAGGAGGCTTCGTCTCCCGCCGCCGCCAGAGGGCTCTGGGTGGCGCCGGGGAAGAAGCCCGGCTTTCCGTCTCTCTCGTTCCACGGCTCTGGGCGTCACGCGTTGAGCTTCCTGGGTGACTCGGAGGCAGCAGCGGACCGGGCCGGGAGAACCGCCCCGCCGCGGGTCCATCCCGCCATCGGCCGGGAGACCTTCCTCGCAGCCGGCTTGAGGTGGGGATCTGTCGCGGGCTCGGTGGAGGCAGCGCTTCCGGGATGGGAAGGGTGAATCCCGCGCCTGCAGCGCTGCGCTGATCCCCCGGCTGGCAGGGGCTGAGGGGAGCCCCGCCCGCTATTTAACAGCCCCCTCAGCCTGGGTCATCCGGTCCTTTTTGGAAGTGCACGGCGTCAAAGCTACCCTCCGTTAGCACAAATTAGAGCAGTAGCTTCATCAGGCTGACGGGAGAGGATGATGTTACCTAGTTTGGTAATGAAACGTCTGCAAGAAAACCACCAAACTCAGAGGAAAAAAAGCGTGCAAACTTTGGAGTCCTCCAGAGCCCTTTGGCTCTCCAAAGCCCTTTATTCTGCCCGATGAAGTGTTCTGCAGAACTCAAAAGCCTGCAAATTGCTCCTGGGTGTTGAGTTGATCAGCAAAATACTGTCCATTCATAAGCGTGGGGTTCTTATTCCTCCCCCCGCATTATATTTTTCAATATTTTTTTTAGCATCAGTTTGAAGCCTTGACCTTCAGTCTTCTTTCTGTTTCAGTGTTAGTTGAGTAACAGAATTGACTTTCTCTGGGTTTTATTGTGTCTGGTAAGTGAAAACAGGCTTTAAAATGGTGATTACAACTCAGCAACAATAAGCTGAATTTAATGCTGTTTAATTAAGAACCAAGTACATTACTATATTGTTAGTACCATTCCAATAATAGTATACACCGCATTTTGATTTAGATTAAGATAGCTAACTAAATAATACTTAGAGCTACAATGTACAGGGGAGAAAAAAAGATTTGATGACTATAATGGATTCTAAACTGAAGCTGAGTCAGCGTTGTGCAGCTTCAAAAAAGGCACATGTAGTTTTAGAGTTCATTTGTTTGGATGTCAAATCAAATCATGGGTTCATCTGACTCTGTTTTGTTGACCTTCCTGGATTTTGTTTGGGCAGCTACTGCCTGCACTTAAAATATTAAAATGTTAAGATATTAAAAAGATTGGAATGGGGTCAGAGGTAGCAGTGACGCCGGGCAGAGACATAAACAAGCCCTGTTTTATTATTTATTCACCAATTTATATAAACTGCCCATCAAACAAATTCTGGATGGTGTGTAGACAGAGCTGAAAACATTGGGAATGTTGACAGCCTGGAGCAGAAACAGATTAGAGGTCACGAAATGTTTACCCAGCACACTGAACCAGAAACTACCCAAACATGTTTTTAACCTTGCATGTTCTGTCAATTTGGCCCGGTGGATAGTTTAGAGTTGAGGACAAAAAAAGTCTATAAACATCTAGGATGCCAGAACTGCCATTCTTTGCTTTTTCGGTCTGCAGTGGGATAGTATTGCACTTACACCTGAAGGTTTGACCTTTTTCTTAAAAACTGGAAAATTCAGATTGTTCTAATTCTGATTTTCAAAAGGGACCTGTGTCTTTTGCAACCTGAAATCTGACCTTGTTGCCCGAGCATTTGATAACCTCAAATAGTTGACAAAAGTAGAGGTTTTTCTGCTTTGTTTGCTTTTCTGAAGCTCCTCAATCTGCCGACTTTCTGTGTGGAATTAAATTTCAGATTTTGGAAGTGCAGGTAGTCCTCGACTTACAACTTATTCGTTTAGCCACCATTTGAAGTTACAGCAGCACTGAAAAAGTGACTTGCAACCAGTCCTCGTACTTGGGACTGTTCCCACAATCACTTGATGAAAAGTCAGGCACTTGGCAGCTAGCATGCCTTTATGACTGTTGCAGAGTCTTGGGCGTGGGTGTGCCTGTTTTGTTTCACATCATCATCATTTACAACTTCCCAATTGGCTTCTGACAAGCAAAGTCAGTGGGGGATTAGGAATAACTGCATGATTCACTTAACAACTGCAGTGATTCGCTTAACAACTGTGGCAAAAAAGGTTGCAAAATTGGGCGTGACTCACTTAACAATGGAAGTTGTTTAACTTAGCAATTTGAAATTTGTAGTCCCAATTGTGGTCCAGGACTACCTGCAATCTGAAAAGGTGAATTCTAGATCGAATTTGATGCATGGAAGGCTGTTGTTCCAGATGCCTGTGTGGCCTCCAAGGTGGAACGGCCTCCTCATACTGGAGACTTCTCGACCAGAAGGACATGCAAGAGAACTACGAGACTCTGATCTCTCTGGGTAAGGATCAATTTCTCTGGGTTAATTTGTGGAGTTAAAGAACCACTCTACTGGATCACACCCAAAATCCAGGGAGCCTTATTTGCTGTCCTCAGTGTGGTGAACCATATGCTTCTGGAAAACACACAAGCAAGAAATGATGATGTTGTTATCGTCCAACATTTGGGATTAGTAAGGTATACTGTACTTAAATGTGAAGGTTTGATTTAGGTGTCATGGTTTATAGACCTCTCTTCCGTGTACTTGTCTCATCTCCACAGAACAGCTTGTTCTCTGCATTTGGAGCAAGGCAGATCACCACTGAATCACAATTATAAAGTTACTTAGCCTTCACCAATTGAGGTCCTCCCTAGCATGCTGAACACCAAGTGATTGTTATCCAGAGTGGTCACAATGTAATATTGCATCCAGTTTTGATCACCACACTATAAAAAAGATGTTGAGACTCTAGAAAGGCTGCAGAGAAGAGCAACCAAGGTGATTAGGGGGCTGGAGGCTAAAACATATTGAAGAACGGTTACAGGAACTGGGCATGGCTAGTCTAGTGCAGAGAAGGACCAGGGGAGACATGATAGCATTGTTCCAAAATTTGAGGGGCTGCCACAGAGAGGAAGGGATCAAGCTATTCATCCAAGGCACCCAAAGGCGAGAGAAGGAACAATGGATGGAAGCTAATCAAGGAGAGATTCAACCTAGAAATAAGGAGAAATTTTCTGACAGTGAGAACAATCAACCAATGGAACAGTTTGCCTTTGGAAGTTGTGGGAGCTTCATCACTGGATGCTTTCGAGAAAAGACTGGACAGCCACTTGTCAGAAATGGTGTAGGGTCTCCTGCTTGAACAGGGTGTTGGATTAGATGACCTACAAGGTTCCTTCCAACGGTTATTCTGTTAATTTAGCCAAAGCAGGGACCCAACTGCATCAGTGGCCCATTGCATCCACATGGTGCCAACCAATCTGCCCAATATCTTAATGGGGTCTTTCGCACTTTTTCTTGTTAGCAGAAGAGATGGCAATCACCCTGCCCCGAATCACTGCACTAGCTGAGCCCCACCGGAGAGAGTTGGCATCAGGTAAGACTAGTGGGTTTTATGCTCTTGCACCCCAAACAAAAAATTTTCTGTGCTTCAGGCGCAATTAAGAACAGCTGCACTGTTCCCCACCTCTGCATAAAGCATATGTGAATAGATTTTTTTATGTCTGTGTATGTGTGAAAGTGTGATAATAACAAGAAGCAAGAAAGAAAAGTACTGGCCTGCTATTTTTGGTCCAAGATAATCAATATCTCCGCTCCTCGCTAAAAAAATTGTTTTTTAAGTCTTCAGTCCTGTATTTAAATATAAAAAGTGTACTCGATCAGACCAAAGGGCTCTCTTGCACACTTCCTGTTTCCCAGAATGGCCAAGAAGATAACATTAAGACATGCAGTTCTCAAGAACAGACATTCAGGGATAGAGCACTTCTGCTACTGGTGGTAGTATATGCAGCTTTTTAAATTTCCGCCTCTTGAGTCCTGTTTTCCCAGCAATTGCTTTTTAGACGCCTACCTTTCTGAATTTTTGAGGTAATTTATGACAATGTGGACTGGTAGCCTTGGGCTAAATTAGGCCCCAAACTTCCTCCAGTCCCCATTTAGAATATTTTAAGCTGGTTGGTATGGCAGTGGGTATCATAGTTCAGCCATGTCCTTCTCTGAGTCAACAAAGCCAATTTCTGTACATATGTGGTGGAATGTATTCTGGAGTCCCAGGAGGGAGGGGCTGCTTCCCAGAGGGCAAAAAGGCAGCAGAGGTTGGAATGTCTGGTTGGCATTCAAGGGGGCAAAGAAGGCAGACCCGCCCTATCGGTTCACAAAATATACCTTTAGTTATGCAGGTAGTTGTTTTGGCCTGACAAGATTCGGTCTGTAGGCGAACAAAATCAAGAAACTACTCATAAGTAACTCCACGTGACATTCTTGGTTTATGGAGCCTGACAATATATTTGTATAACAGCCTTCCCAAATTAAGGAATCTCCATTTGGGAATTTATCTCCCTGAATTTCCAGGTAGTTCTACTACATCTGCAGGGAACCCAGCTGAAGAAGTTTGGTCAAAGAGATAGTCCTCAAAGGCAGGGGTCCCCAACCCCCAGGTCATTTTTCGTTTCTTCATTTTTCCAGCATTGCGCAAATACAATCCTCAGTTCTGTCAAGACGTGCAATATTAAATACATACTTTTCTTATCAAGTTTACATGATATTATACCTAATAAAAATAGTTCAGGTTTAAAATCTACATGCTTTCCAAGCATCTTTTCTAGCCATTTATGTATTTTTTCCCAAAAATGTTTTGCTTTACCACAAGTCCACCACATATGATAGTATGTGCCTGTTTTTTTGATTACGGGAACCCCTGCTCTAAGGGTCACTCTAGTAAGCCCAGACAGGCTATCCTTGAATTACAGCAGTTCATTTAATGACCATTCGAAATTACAAAGATACTGAAAAAAGTGATGTGTGACCGTTTTGCACACTTACAACTGTTGGAGCATCTTCATGGTCATTGTTCAAAATTTGGACGCTTGACAACTGGCATGTAGTTATGACAGATGCAGTATCCAGGAGTCATGTAATCCTCCTTTTGTGACCTTCGGGCAAGCAAAGTCAATGGGGAAGCCAGATTCACTTAACAACCGTGGCACTAACTTAACAATTGCAGTGATTCACTTAACAACTGTAGCAAGAAAGGTCATAAAATGGGGCAAAACTCACTGTACAAACATTTCACTTAACAACAGAAATTTTGAGCTCAATTGTGGTCAAGGATTACCTGAATTGAAGCTGAATTGAACCTGAATTGAAGCTTTTCCTTGCCAAACAGGATTTCCACTTTCTAAATCTGATCTGCTCTCCTGGATGGATCGAGAAGATTCATGGATTCCAGAACTTCAGCGATGTGAGGAAAGGACAATGCCATCTCAGATAAATCCAGGTGAGAATTGTGGTTTGTTTGTTTTTTTAAATATACAGATAGTCCACAATTTAGGAATGGTTGCTTAGCAACTGTTCAAAGTTATGAACTATCTGAAAAGGAGCCCTTGTGACCTGGATCCAGAGTTCCAATAGTCAGACCCCTTCCTCTGGTCACATGACTGTACTTTGGGCATTCAACAACATGGCTGCATTTACGGCTGTTTGGAGTCACGTGACCATATTTTACAACCATTTTGCTGAAAACCTGCACTTACTTCCGGCTTTCAGCAAAACCATAGTAAACAATGGATTCACATTTACCACCACTATGTTCATTTAATGACCACTGCAAAAAAGTTGTAAAATCATTTTATGACTGTCACAACATATAACGGCTCCATTAAGGTCATATGTTGAGGACTACCTGTATGGGATGGAATTTCATTGTGTAAGGGGAAACTTTTGTTCGTCACTCTCCATGCTAGATTCTGGCACAGAAGCCCTGAATAGTGTGATAGAACAGCTATACATAATTACATGTATCTTCATGTCTTCTCAGCAGCATGTTAGGAAAAAAAAAACAGCAACCAGAATAAACTATATAAATTGAATGACTTCAACAATAGAACAGGCTTTCGTTTACCACATTAATTTTCATCGCCTCTTAAAATACCAAAGCTAGACGGTGCATTCCAAAAGAACCATGGAGGAACAGAATTCATCGAGATTAATAAAAATGTTTTCAAAGTTATGAGCAAGCTTGTTTTTCAGAGCTTGTCTTCGGATAAGTGAAGTGCCATGGAAAAATACCAAATTTTCAATCTCCAAATCTACAACGAGAGCAGTGGTGGCATTCAAATTTTTTTTACTACTGGTTCTGTGGGTGTGGTTTTGTGGGCGTGGCTATGCGGTCGGCCAATCAGAGGTTGTATTTGCCGTGGTCAGCCAATCACAGGTGGTATTCGCCGGTTCTCCGAATGATCACTACCGGTTCTCCGGAACCTGTCGGAACTGGCTGAATAGCACCTCTGAACGTGAGCCTGTACCAGTCAATTTTAGCAGATTTTGCCAGTATGTCAGAAAGGCAACAGGGATGTTTTATCTCAGGTTTGCTCATATATACTATCAGAGTTAGAATCTCTAATCAAAAGTGTGTCTTGCAAACCAAGACAATTGTTGCCAATAATACTACCAGCTTACCACAGGCCGTGTGCTGACACACATAGAACGTAAGGTGGATATATAAAACGTTTAATACAAATACATGTTGAAATAATGTTATAGCAACCTTCCATTTAATGGAATGCGTGGTTCAAGTCACCTCTGCGATATTTATCTCCTCAGGGGAAGAATTGGGAGGAAGGCATGAACCTGTTCCTCCGGAAGTAATTCCTAGCAAAACAGATCTGCAAAAGGGGAATGACCTAGAGAGGAATCCAATGGAGGCTGAGAAACAACCATCAGGGACTGGGCCGAGAGGCTCCCTAACCGAAGGAAAGGCGCAGCAAGACAAACCCTTTCCACAGATCATGGTTGCTCCCAATCCCCAGATGTCCCATAGAAAACCACCAGCATATTGCAAGAACCACCAATGTGCGGAGTGTGGCAAAAGCTTCAGCCAGAAGTCCAACCTTCTCCGGCACTACAGGCTTCACCTGGACAAAAGATCCCACAAGTGCGACCAGTGTGATAAAAGCTTCTCGGAGGCCGAGGCCCTGGCCACGCACCAGAAAGGCCATGCAAGCGACAAACCGTACAAGTGTGAGGCGTGCGGGAAAAGCTTCAGCTGGACCTCGCACCTGGAACGGCACCAGCGGATCCACACCGGGGAGAAACCGTTCCAATGCAAGGAGTGCGGGAAGGCCTTCAGTGTTGGATCACACCTGGAGAGGCATCGGCGCATTCACACCGGGGAGAAGCCTTACCAGTGCAAAGAGTGTGGGAAGAGCTTCAGTGTTAGCTCCACCCTGGTCCAGCACCAGAGGACTCACGCCAACGACAAGCCCTACCAGTGTGAGGACTGTGGGAAGGGCTTCACCCTCGGGGCCAACTTAGTGGCTCACCAGAGGAAACACCTGGGCCAGAAGCCCTACGAGTGCCCCGATTGCGGGAAAAGTTTCAGCTTCACCTCACACCTGGAGAGACACCAACGGATCCACACGGGGGAGAGGCCCTACCAGTGCCCCGACTGTGGGAAGCGTTTCAGCCGCAGCTCCCACCTTTACAGGCATCAGAGAATCCACACTGGGGAGAAGCCACACCAGTGTACAGATTGTGGCAAAAGCTACTACCTCAGCGCGGCCACCCTCCATTACCTCCAGACGTCTCCAACCCGGAGCAGGGACCCCACCAAATGCACCGAATGTAACCGCAAGCGAGTGGCCCCTCCGCCTCCCCCACCTCCTCCCTCCCCACCAGTGTCTACCGAGAAGCCCTTTAAATGCTCCGACTGTGGGAAAGGGTTTGGACAGAGTTCGTCCCTGGTGAAACACCAGCGGATCCACACCGGAGAGAGGCCCTACCAGTGTCCCGAGTGCGGAAAGAACTTCAGCTGGTGTTCGGCCCTGATCAAACACAAGCGGACCCACACAGGAGAGAAGCCCTTTCGGTGTGGGGACTGTGGGAAAGCGTTCAGTGTCAGCTCCCATCTGGAAAGGCACCAACGGATACACGCTCCCGACCGGCCCCACAAGTGTGCCGAGTGTGGGAAAACCTATGGGGAACTGGCCTCGTTAGTCAAGCACCAGAAGTCCCACGTGCCTGGGAGCAAGCGTTATCGGTGCCCTGACTGCGGGAAAAGTTTCAGCTGGAGCTCTCACCTGGAAAGACACCAGCGGATCCACACGGGGGAGAAGCCCTACCCGTGCGGGGAATGTGGGAAGAGCTTCAGCGTCAGTTCCCACCTGGACCGCCACCGGAGAATCCACACGGGAGAGAAACCCTACCGCTGCGGCGAATGTGGGAAGAGCTTCAGCGTCAGCTCCACGCTCCTGCAGCACCAACGGACACACTCGAGCGGAAAGCCTCACAAGTGCAAGGAGTGTGGGAAGCGATTCGTGGCCGGGGCACAGCTGCTCACGCACCAGCGGGCCCACCGCGGCGAGAAACCCTACGACTGCACCGTCTGCGGGAAGAGCTTTGGCTTCGTCTCCCACCTGGAGCGGCACCTGAGGGTGCACACAGGCGAGAAGCCCTACCCGTGCGCCGAGTGTGGGAAGTGTTTCAGCCGTAGCTCCCATCGCAACCGGCATCAGCACACTCATGTGGCAGAGGGGGTCCCCAAAGAACAACCTGACGGCCAGAAGGGCAGCTCTGTTTTGGCCGAGACTAAGCACCCCAAAGAACGGCTTCCTGTTGTTCCTGACCCTCCTCTTTCTCTCATGCCCTCCTGGTGGAGCGAGTGGGACAGGAACAGCCTCCCCACAGCTGCTTCCACCTGGCCTGAGACCCCCCTGCCTTTCCAGGGCTTCATCCCCAATGCTGTCTCAGCTGGAGGGCTGCGGAGCTGGGGTGGGAAGGGCTTCTTACCTCCAGAGCCATGGAGGTTAGGGGAAAACAGCTGTAGATGGGCATCCCCCTATCCTCAAGAGGGATGGCCACCACCTCCCCCAACATCCTAGCTGCTCAAAGCTATTTTGTGGGGTGGGTGGGTGGGTTTGAGGAAGCAATAATTATCTTCTCTCCTCACTCAACAAATCGGGCAGAGCGCTAATTTTGTCCCATTGCAGCCAAGAAGAGCTAGTTTGAAATGGGCTGGCATAGAATATAGTTGCTGTCCTACAAGAGAAGGAAGCCACGTTTGTGTTCTTCTGAGGGAGGTTTTTACACAGGCCTGAAGCTTTTGATATGAGGCATACTCAAGAGTTGCAATAATCCCTGGATCTCATGCATTCTGAAGTGGTAGAATACTGTTGTTAAGAGTCCTTGGTGATCTCTGAGCTTAGTCCTTGCTTATGGACCTTTCATAACCCAACCAGGTAACATCATCAGTGGTAGTTGGATAATGAAAGGTCTGCAAACAAACATCACCTGTGATGTTACCTACGTTTTTTTTTTTTTTACTTAGTTGGGTAATGAAAAGTCTGCAAGCAAACACCCAAGTTCAGAGAACACCAAGACCTCCTCAGTTCAACCCAGAGCTACAGATATTCTCTTCTATTGAGAGAATGCTACTGGTTTTATTGATGATTTGAACTGGCTTATTACCATAAGTTGGTGGGGGAAAGTTTAAGGCAGCAGCCATCTGTGCAAAAGCTATATGCTCCTTCTTTACCTAATGAATATGATTTAAGTGGAAGCATACCAGGCATAGGATGGTGGTGTACATGAGGATCGATTTATTTACGGGTAGGATGTCCCAGCTACCTTCTTAAGGCATCCAAAGTTTACCTGGTGTTGCACCACAATCTGAAGAAGCTGCAGAAAACACACTTGAAGCATTTAGTCTGCTTCTGTTCTGTCCCACACTCCAAACTCCCGGATCGACACCAGTTAAAGTGAAAGAAAGGCTTTATTTTGCAAACGTAAGTTAAACTAACAAATATAAATCAGTAAGTCCTTTTGAAAGGAAAGAACAGCTGTTTACAATTAGTCCCACAAGAAATTGTCCACGTGCCAATAGATAAGCTTACTTTTGAAAACTCAAGGTCATACAGAAGCTGGAATTCAGC
>JANHJO010004284.1:61720-72120 GCA_032468235.1 Pseudoxyrhopus heterurus
GCAAACTCAACAAGTGATTCTTCCCTTGGCTCCAACATAGCCTCTCCTTCTGAGTCAGAATCACTTGCCAACTCTGCCACGCGCTGCAGAGCCACAACAGCTTCAGTTGGAGAGCCTTGAGAGCCAGTATCCTCTTTCTGGTAGCATTTTACTGCAAGGCAAGGAAGGCAATCTGAAACCAGATTCCTCTTCTGCAGGGCAGCATTTGTGCTGCTAGCAGATTGTCCCAAAGTTGATCTCTAGGTTGGAAGAGACTTCTGCTTCGGATCCCAAGAAGCCCCTGAGAATCACCTCAAGCCAGCTATACAAGTCCTTAATCAATCCTGGCTGATGACTATGCTGCCTGAGGCTCGTGGAGGTTTATTCTAAGACAAAGGTGCCAATCTTGGACAAGATAATTTACTGTAGATCGATAATGGGAGCCCGTAGTGATGTTTCAATTCCCATAAACTATTGCTATCATCAAGAATGCCGGAAAATGGTGCCGTTGGGCTTGCAAGGGAGTAAGGCTACATTAATGGAATCATCCAAGTCTGAAAATATATTTCTCCCCTGCATTTACCACTCAAGGAATTAGGAAGGATCCCTTCTGAGATATTTTCCATGCCCACGTGCCTTTTGCAGGCTAAACTAGGGGTCAGCAACCCGCGGCTCTGGAGCCACATGTGGCTCTTTCAACCCTCTGCTGCGGCTCCCTGTCACTCAAAGTATGTGTCACAATCGACAATGTGCAACATCTGCTGGCACACGATTTATTGAGCTTTTTGACCCTGGTAGGCCAACCATGGATAAATCCAAGAAAAGAAAAGTTTCAGAAGAAAACAGAATGTTTAATTCAACTACATATGCTAGTTTTCTGGCCGCTCAGGAAATAGTCAAGCACGGGAAGGTTTTGTGGCTCCCGGTGTTTTCTGTGGGAAACGGGTCCCAATGGCTCTTTGAGTGTTTAAGATTGCCGACCCCTGGGCTAAACTGTCTTGAGGTTGCAACCGCTCTGTAATTTGGGGGTCCTTATGGACTCACGGCACCTGCTCAAAAAAACAGGTGGCAGCCATGGCTAATGGTCATTGCACCCTTTCAGATGGTGCACCATTGTTCCCATTCCTGGACCAGGAGGCCCTCCCTATAGTAACTCAAGTCCTTGTAACTTCTCATTCAGATTACTATAACACACTTCACATGGGGCCGCCTCTGAAGATTACTCAGAAACTTCAACTGGTGCAGAATGTAGTTGCATAGGTAGTAAATGGTGCCAGATACATGGCGCGCATAACGCCACTTTTGAGTGAACTGCATTGATTGCCACTGTTTCTGGGTTCAAGGTGCTGGTGATTAGCTTTAAAGGCCTACATGGCTTGGTACTGGAGTACCTTTTTCAAAGAGTCTCTACCTGTTCAACCAGGTTGAGCAGAATGGGCATGCTGCAGATCCTGTCAGCCAAAGAGTGTTGGCTGATGGGGACTAGAAGGTGGGCTTTTTCTACAGTGGCCCCTGTTCTATGGAACATTTTCCCTTCGGAGATTAAAATGGCCCAACCCTGTCAGCCTTTCATAAGCCCTAAAATCTTGACAATGTGCTGAATGTGTTAAGGGCCACACTTCCTGGCTATATTGATAACTGGCCAAGTATCTCAGCTGCTATATATATATTTATATTGTATGTTTCTATTGTTTTTTTGTTTTAAAATGTTTTTAATATTTTGTTTGTAATATATTTTTGAATTGTAAACCACCCAAAGTCATTGACTGAGATGGGTGGCTATAGAAATGGAATGAATGAATGAATGAATGAATGAATGAATGAATGAATTTTATTGAGAGGAGAGAGTGGAATCAGACATAAAAACTGTTGCTACAAGTATCAATTTATAAATGTTCCTAATTTCCAACACAGAATAATATTTTAGGGGACTCAGAAGTCAATTTAAAAGTAATGAATTTTGCATGGAATTGTAAAGACATTTCAGCTGCAGTACTATGGATGCTTATTTGGCATTAAAGCCTGTGGAACTCACTTGCATTTATTTCAGAGTATGGTAAATATGTTTTGTTTTAAACATAGAGCACTCATTTGGAGAAAACTGGTAGCACCAGATAGAGTAGGAAGTTGGAATTTATTTTTGCACCCAAGTGATTTAAGTTCAAATCCCATTTCAACCATAGAATCACCAGGTGATTGTTGTTTGTTAACTGTCTTTTAGTCTCAGTTCCCAATCTGTAAAATGGAAATTAAAGCTTCTTATCCTGAAGACTTACCATTTAAAAAAAACAACTGTATTTTCTTTTGCCTAGTCCAAAGTCTGACACTACATTCCCACAATCCTCTTAATCTTTTATTTGAATTAAAATAAAACAAAATATAATTGTAGGGATTCCCCAACAAATCATATTAAAATGGTCTGATATATCATGTTAAGGCAGGAAGTGGGTTCCTGCAACATCTTGAACTATCCAATTCCATTTTAGTCTGGTGTGTTGTGGGAACCCTGCCAATCAATACTGTCCACTTAGTTTGGAATATTCTTTGACTTGTCCATCAATTCCTAGTGGTCATCTTGTTCCCCACCTTCTAACATGATGCTGAAACAATAATATGACAAACATCTGTGAACTGCAGAATTCACTGCAAGAGATTTAGTTGACAAATCTGGAACTTCAAAATTCACATCAAATAGATATGACTATATGCATGCCTGCAGCACAGAGACATCATAAAATAAGAATTTCACCATCTGGAATTCAATTAAAAGACTTGTGTAAAAACAACTTAATTATAAGGTAAAGGTAAAGGTTCCCCTCCACATACGTGCTAGTCATTCCCGATTCTAGGGGCGGTGCTCATCTCCGTTTCAAAGCCGAAGAGTCAGTGCTGTCCGAAGACGTCTCCGTGGTTATGTGGCCGGCATGACTAAACGCTGAAGGCGCACGGAATGCTGTTACCTTCCCACCCAAAGTGGTCCCTATTTTTCTACTTGCATTTTTACATGCTTTCGAACTGCTAGGTTGGCAGAAGCTGGGACAAGTAACAGGAGCTCACTTCGTTACACGGCATTAGGGATTCGAACCGCTGAACTGCCAACCTTTCTGATCGACAAGTTCAGCGTCTTAGCCACTGAGCCACCGCTTCCCTCTAACCTAACTTAATTATACTATAATATTAACTATTGTTAAAGCCTATGGACCACAATAAACAATGAAACCACAATTGGAGTTAAAGATATCAGTAGTTTAATTTGTTTTAGTTGCTTTGGCTGGACTCAGTATTCTTATGTCATGCCTTCCAGATGTGTTGGATCCCAAAAAATGTGATCTTGACTTTGGAATTAAGACCATTGACTCCAACCTCGAAAGTTCTGGGTTGTGAAAAACTGATGTATCCAAATTTGGCGCTTTTCTATTAATTGTTTTTATCTCCAGAATTGATGAAAGGCTTCACCTGCTGAACAGCATTGTTGAACTATTCCTTCACAAAGGGTTTTCAAACTGTTGGGGGAGGGGGATTTTTCCTGCGTGATAATACTGTAGCCGAAGTATGGAAAGATGGTGGACAGAGGAGATATTGAAATGAAAATAATCGCGCCTATCTTTCCTCCTTCATTTTAAACATGATAGGAAAAGCTATGTTCGTCTATGATGAAAAAAATCAGAGTGTATGCCTTTTAGTAAAAAGTTAATCGGAAAGGCAGAATTCCTGAAGTTTTCCCTTTTTTCTAATTCTAGGAAAGCCTAGGCCATAATAAATGTTTTACTTTTTAAAATGCCTCAACATTGTTTCTCTTCCCGACCCTGAGTAAATCAGCATATTATTTCCTAACGCTTCACGTCTCTGTATAATCAACAACGGTAATAAACAAGAAGAAAGAGTACTCAGCCCTGGATTGGAACCGAATTTCTCACAAAATTGAGTAGGGGGAGGTTTCTGCAAGCTGATTGGTTACAAGTCAAATCGGACCTGAGTGGAATCCACAAGTAGCGGTAATAGAATGAATGCATCTGAGTGATGTATAAATGTTCGAGCCGTTAGCGACGCTGGTTGCCGGTCGGATCTCTGTTCCGTTAGTAAGATGGAAGGGCGGCGAGTGGCGTTGCTGCAGGAGGTGGGGCCGAAGCCGGTGGAAAGTGCAGCGACTCTGAAAGAAGGTTTGCGAGTAGGTGAGGGAAATTTCTAAGAGCTGTTTTTTTTTTAAACGGATAAAAGGGAGATCGTTATTTGTAGTGAAGAAAATGAAACTATGACACTTAAAGCTTAACTTCTAGAAAATAGATTTAAAATAGGAGCAGACGGGGAAGTGTGTTAGGATCCGGGTGTGATTTATTCGTAGATAGATAAGGGCAATTTGGGGTGGCTTTGTAATGAGAGAGAGAAACTCTGCACATGAGCAAATGATCTGAGGGACAGTTTTATAATTATGGGAGGGCAGGAGAGAGAGAGTAGGATGTGAAGAGAAATTATTTTTGTAAAGGCTGATCCTCAACTTGCCCGTTTGTATATTGGTCCTCAAATGGATGCCCTCCTGGTTGTTTATATTCTGTATATTTAGCTTCAACCCCTGAAATTTTGCTCCTTATTTTAATTTGATACCTCCAAAAGATAGGATGGGGGAAAGAAACCCTGGTAGCAAAGTGTTTGTGACAGCATTCACACAACACTTTAAAGCAAAAATTAGCTGATCTTATTTTTGTGTCATGCAAACTCAAGCTGTATAATCAGTAACTTCCATAGATTGCATGAGCCTGGAAAGCTGGGCTAATGGAGTTAACCAGGGTTAAGCAGCTCCTGATATTTCCCAGGTGTATACAGTAAAGCTGAATACAAGGTTGACTCAGCCTTCCATCCTTCCGAGGTGGGGTAAAATGAGGACCCAGATTGTTGGGGGCTATGTGCAATATGCTAACTCTGTAAACCGCTTAGGGAGGGCTGTAAAGCCCTGATAAGCGGTATATAAATCTAAACAATAAAATAATAAAAATACATTCAGCCTGAGCTTATCCAATACAAAGGTGTATTCCAAGCCCATGATAAGCTCAGAAACAGTTGCCCTCTGCTGTGATTCAGAAAAGCCACAAATCAAATTGCCCATTAAGAAAATCCACAGTTGAATTTCCAGGTGACAAATGGGGGTGGTGGGGGAAGGCTCATGAAAAAAAGTAATTTGTAATATTATACTAAAACTTGGTAAAAGGAAACTGGTTCCAGTAAAATGAGGACAATTGTCTTGTTAAACTGTGTTTGCTAAAGGCAGTGACAATCAAGAAGTACTGAATGAGATAGCCCAACAAAGCCAACTACACCTGCTGCCTTCCCCCAACTCGAGTGCATCACCAGTGAAAGCTACCCCTGATGTGCAGCCAAGCAGTTGCCAGTGGTACCCAGAAGCCATGCATAGTAAGTGACAAGATTCCACTGAACAATAAGCTGGAGCTCTGAGTTTGTTGTCTGCATCCTGACTCTTTCTCAGTCTGATATCCTAGTCTCTCACCTGGGATAATGGTAGTCTAATGCATTGGAAGGAAGCATCAGATTCGGGAAGTGTGCTTTTCCTAGAAAACAACTCTTTGTGTAGATGGAGTGTACACTCTACACCAGGGGTGTCAAACTGGTGGCCCATGGGCCGGATGTGTCACATGTAGGGCACGCCCACCCCAGCTCTGTGGGGAAAATGTCATGAAATGTCACATGACCGCAATATGTGAGTTTGACACCTGTGCTCTACACAGAGTGCACAATCACTTTGCACAAAGATCGTATGAGCATCTAATCTATATAATCAATATATTAATAATTTTAATATTATATAATATGCAATAGCAGATTTACATAACACTTGCAATAGCAGATTTACATAACACTTCATAGTGCTTCACAGCCCTCTCTAAGTGGTTTACAACCGTGGCAAAAAAAAAAAAAGTTTGTAAAATTGGGTGCAGCACACTTAACAGCTGCCTTGCTTAACAACAGAAATTCTGGTTCTGTTGTGCTTATCTGTACTATAATGTTTCATTTGTGCTGTTCTAATATATAATGGATTTGTGTTTTAGGAAAGTTTTTTTATTCATAATGATTCCTTAGGAAAAACGCTATGCCTCTAAAACCACAAATATAAGTCTAAAAGTTTTAATAGCATTATTCATGATTTTTAAATGGGTCCATATTTACTTTTATTAAAACCAGGGATACGCTATAGCAGGGCTGTCAAATTCCCGGCCCGCGGGCCAGATGCATCATGCGCTGGCCATGCTCCCGCCCAGTTTAGCGAAGGGGAAAAAAGTCCTGATATGTCACATGACGCTGCAGTGACTACATGAACACCCCTGCACTAGAGGATTTTTGAAAACCACAGCATCATAGAATTGTATTGCAGGTTTCATTGTGGGTTTTTTGCCCTCAAGTTCATATTTTTTGTCAAAATAAGATTTTTATCACTTTTCATGGATTTTTGCCCAATCGTAGGCTGGTTTGCATATCCTGGGGCTGAGATGTGGCTTGTGAACCCAGCAACAGTTATGAATTCGGTAAACTGTGGTTCGCTAGCCAGGACTTATACAGTTGTGTGAACTTGCTAAGAATTCCCTTCAACTGACATGAAATCTACCTTTCCCAAACTGGTACTGTCCAGATATGCTGGGGCTACAGCTCCCAAAATTCCCTGTCAGATTGCTTTAAAATCTTTGTATAGTATTGGATTAAATTAGTTGAGGATAAAATGGAGCATATGGGAATAGGAAAGAACTAGGTACAAGCGACTTCTTGGAAGAAGAATGGTCATACTTATGTGTCTTGTCTTATGTAGATGCTATTCTGAAGAATCAAGAAGCTCTGCGCATGGTGTTGACCAACCAGGATACATTAAAGAATCTTGTGGATCAGCTTAGGAACACCATATCTTCTATTGAGCATCGAGTCCAAGCTATTGAACAAGAAATGAGCATCTTTGCTCAGTTCAACAAAGAAATAGATCAACTTGGAGATGAAACTAACTTCAATGAGATTGCTTTTTACCCATAGAGTCCAATTACCATCTCACCTCCCTTTCACTGATCTGAGTTTTAGCACATACACTGTGCAACAGAAACAAATGTGATATTTGGCTTGTATAGATATAATTGCTGTTGTTCCTAGAATCTGTTTAACAACTCATTTTCAATTGGCTTACAGAGAATTCTTCTCTCCTGAATCAAAATGTGATTTCTCCTAAGATACAATTAGCCTTGGTCTAGCCTACTGTTTCAGAACCTCAGCAACTGAAATATGTAGATTTCTACTCCTAAAAATTCTCCCAGTGTAAGAGTTGAAATTCATGCATCCTAATGTTTCTGAGGGGAGAAACATTAAGAAGTTACTTAAAGAAGCCTCTTGCTGTCAGAACATCTCCCCTGCATTATATGTAGTTCATAATCCTCAGCTTTCTGAATGTTCGTTTTGAGGGAGGCCCAAACTTTCGTCTTCTGAGAAACAGCTTTTAAAATGCTACGCAAGACTCTTTTCTTTTCCTCCCTTAAGTGGCACATAAATGTTTTTAACATCTGGAAAATTGGTCAGATATGAGCCAAATTAGAAATTCAGAACTGCCTTTTATTCTGTCCCTATTTCAGCCATACTAGCTCACATACATAGCACCATTAGTTAATTCTAGTGTTAATTTTGGGGCAAATGCTTCCTTGATCAGATTTCAACTGAACCGATATTGATGTTGAATTCTGTTGGTAGGTTTGATGTAATCCTATCCAGAATGGTTATCTGACACATTTTGTGGTGGTAGTATGATAGCCTTTTTGCCACATCCCCAAATTGGTTTACTTGGGATACAGTCTTATGAAGGGCAGCCTGCTGTGGAAAAATATCCTCTAAATGAACACTGAATTAAATATATGCTGTCAGAGGTGATGAATCCAACTTAAGGGTAGTTCCATGAATGTACTTTGACATTAAACACATTGGAATGACATTTATGGTGTAAGTAAGATTGCTGTCATTGTTTTAGAAGTTTTCTTTCAGAGATATTGGCCCAAACTCCTTTAAAGATCCCCTTTTCCCAATTTAGATAGGAAAGAAAAAACAAAACATACATCTATTTCTGTCTGTATTCTATTGGAAGAATGAGAGCTGGGCAAACAATTTTTCCAAAGATTTAATTCCAGTAGAAATGGCATAAAAACCAAATTATCCATATCCAGTCCCTGTTGATTTAATAACACTGCCAGTTCCAGGTTTGAGGTTGCATCTGAATATTTTTCCCATGCCATCTGGATAGCTGGAAAATCTGCCTAGGTTGGAAATAGGATATTTGACACAAGTTGGTGGACTAATGGACATATGGGCAATTATGGATATGTCCATAATGGACATATCTCAAGCTATCCAAGTTTTAGTTCTCAGGGATTATTGCACTTACGATGTCCACCTCCTCCAAACTCAAATTGAAGGCAAATTGAATTTCTGCTGCTCTCACTGAGCACACTGGGAAAACTGCCTTTCCAGGAGCTACAAAAATTTTCCTCGGAGATTACACAAAAGGCTTGCTTGCTGGAATGACAGCTGTGTTCCCATTGTGGGTTGCAGCAGGAGTTTCCATTCTCATCTGCTTCTGTTTTTCCATTCTCCAACATTCGGGGATCATTCTTAGTTCCTGAATGTGCTCAGTTTTCAGCCACACTAGCTCAGGTACATAGCACTATTAATTCTATGCTAATTTGGGGGAAATGCTTCCTTGATCAGATTTCAACTGGGAACAATATTGATGTTGACTTCTGGTAGTGGGTTTGATGTAATCCTTAAAAAAAGCAGGCATTGCGTATTTGAATGCTGCGCGTGGCTGGGAGTCTACGAGTTGGGAGGCTAATATTGTTTAATAAATATTTCATCTTGACGGATTTTGTAATTATCGTTGCATACCGCCGAGATACGCTTGAGGCGGCTTAGAAATTTAAAGAAACTTACTGATGTTACCTAGTTTGGGTAATGAAACGTCTGCAAGACAACAACCCAGCTCAGAGAGCACCAAGGACCCCTCATGTCAGCCCTGAGCTACAAATATTCTCCTTTATTGAAAGAAACAAGCCCGTTTTGTAAAAGCCGCGAGGGGCGTCACTACAACCCTACAGACCCCTCGCCTTAGGCGCCGGACCTGAAAGGCGCCTCCGATCTGATCCGGCTCCTCGCCATTGGCCGCGTGGAGTTCCGCGCCCGAAGTCGGCGTACGTCGTTTCGGAAAGCGTTCCGTCGAAGAGAAGCCGAGGGGGGCTGCCTACTGGCGTGGTTGGGGGCACAGTCTGGTAACTCCTGTTTCGCACCGCTTGTCAGATGGGGTGACAGGCTCAAATCTGCTTCACTTTCCTTTCTGCTTCGCTTTCCCCCGCATCTTTCCTCCCTAGCCTGCGGCTTCGTTACTTTGGATATGAGCGGTTCCATCAGCTAAAGAAGGGGGGAAACCAGGTCTCCGTCGTAGAAGAGTCGAATAAAGAGGTTGAGGGTCCTCGTTTCCCTTCCAAAGCCCTTGGAAGCTGGCGCAATTGACCTCCCCACCCCTATTTCATTTGGCCAGAGAGGCGTCTTCCTTTCTTCTGGCGAAATCGGTGTCTTAGGATTTGGTTTAGGCGCGTTCCTAATGGGCGTATCGGTTCCTAGTAAAATGGCGTCGGTGAGCCCCCCATAGTGATGCACGGCCTTTAGCAGACGACCCAAAGTTCCTGAATTTATTAACACGGGGTCTTTCCTTACCAACTTTGGACGGGGACGCTCCTTGCGGGAACTGCTAAAGAAATTACGAGGCAGGGGGCGCCCTCACATACGCCTGAGTTAGATTCCCAAAGAAACGCAAGAAATCTTTAATGGCTCCCCCCAAACAACTCACATTACAGTTCTTCTTTGTAAGAGATTTCACAAGCAGATTTTCAGCCAACGGGAGGATTTCTTTTTCTTTCTTTTTCTTCTTTTGCTTAATCCTTTTAGCTGATAACAAGAGGTGGTGTTTGTTTGGGAGAGTGGACAAGTTTCGTTTTCCATTTCATCATTCTGGGGAGGTTTGGGAAATGGTCTGCCTATCAGCTGCCTGAAGAGCTCTCAAGAGGAGGAGAATTTTTCCTCCTCTATTACAAATCTCTGTGGACCTGTAGTGCATTGTGCAGAGAGAAGAAACCTGAGAGGTTTGTAAACCTGGTGCCTTTTTGCCATTTTCTTGGCCAAGTCATTCGAAGCAGCGAGGGGTGGCCAGGTAAGGGAAGGCCAAAGGTGAGTCTTGAGTTTTTATTGGTTCCTTCCCTTTGCTCATCAAAATGGTGATCTGCAGATTAAATTACTATTGACAGTTTTGACTGATTATGTATCACTAGCTGATTACCCGGCCTTGCTCGGGCACCCCAGGACCCACTTTAGTCTGCCAAGGGGAAGAGCAGGCCTGGCTG
>JANHJO010004285.1:0-10232 GCA_032468235.1 Pseudoxyrhopus heterurus
GGCCTGCTCCCCCAGCTCCACCTGCCGCGGCGCCCCGCGCTCTCCCGCTCGCCCGCCCGGCCGCAGGGCAGCAGCGGGAGGAGCGCCTAAAATAAAAAAGACCCGAGCAACGCCGGGTAACCAGCTAGTTTACTCTATTCTTCAGCCAGAATAAAGCTGCACTACAGTTCCCAGATATTGCTCACTGGAATGTCTTTTGTGCTTTCAAGCAGTATTCCACCCAAATCTCCCCAATATCCTGTAGTTTTTTTTTTTCAAAGGATTTTCGCCCTTCCCTTTGTGTAAGGGGAAAATAGCTATGTTCTTCAATAGTCAGGCACAGATGCTGGCTTGATACAAATGTTAAACAACTTGCACAGCTACTCTATAAGCATTTTGATATTTCCCCAGTTACACTGACAACATTTGCAACCTTGTTATTTTTTAAGGTTTTCACAACATTTTTCTCCTCAGTCATTACTTAAGGTACCACTTGGCTGTTCTTCATTTCTGGAAAGGAGCCACAGTCGTACATTTAGAATAAGCTTTTGAGCAGTTTCAGGTGGGTGTAAGTGACTGTTCCCTGTGTCTATTATTCCTTAGGTACAGGAATGTTTCTTTGTTTTCCAAGGACTTATTCTTTTATATAATAGGCCTCAAGATGAATCTGATTTCTTTGTTATAAACTATGCAATTTAGAACCAAACCATAGCATTCACTGCCTAAATTATTTAAATGGCATCCATACAGGCAAAGAGAAATTAAATAGATTCAGGACTGCTATCAAATTATAGTATTCCTTTTAGACAACACCATCAAATCCTGCTGTGCTGGCACCCAACTCTTACAATGGAGAATTTATGAAGAGAAGTCACAGGATTGAGAGGCTAAGGTACAGAAAAACAACATGAAATCTGGAAGAGATTTTCGTCAACAGAAAAAGCATACTTTTCCTCAGCTTGATTCTTGGAAAGATGCTTCAGATGACATAGCATACTTCAGCAAAAGCACCAGGAGAAAGATAGATCAAAGCTAGATTAGAAGCACAATTATTTTATTTTAAGGATGGAGAAATAACCAACTGATTATTACAATATAATAATCCCATAGATGTAATTTAAGAGTCATCTCCAGAAATATTGACAGAGGAGAAACAAATTCACTGAAGCCTTATTTAACTGCATATGGATTGCACTTTTCTGTGTAGTAAACCAATCAACTAGAAAAGCTTAATACCTAGCATAATAAACAAACAGAATGAGAACAACTGTTAAGCAATTGATTTAATATTATATCCACTGCTTCTTATATAAAGAAGCCGTGAAGTTATTTCTACTAGGTTTTATATATGAAAAAGAAAGAACACTAGTCAATTTCTAATTGTCCTTGAGAAATTAAGATTCAGACCCTTAGCTCTCATAGCAAAAAATATAATGAAGACAAGCCATGGTATCACATTAAATTAATTCTTTGATAAACATCTGGACTGGATCTGAAAAATTATGATTTATGGGGCATCTACCTAAATCTGACATGCACTGTGTCAAGGGTGCAATACTATTTCAGTATACATGTGGTGTGTGTGTGTGTGTGTGTATTTCTGTTTCTGTGTCTGCAACAGACATACAAATACAGGGAGCATTAGGATAGAATGGAAATTAAATCTTTAGATATGGTATCTGTCTGTCTGTCCATCCACTCATTTATCCATCCTGAATGTATTCACATCATTTTCATAGTTTTGTCTTGATGTTTGTCTGTCTCCTACTTGATAAGCTCTCCTTGACTTTTCCTAACTTGTGTCATCACATCTAGTGCCTTCTTTCTTCTTCATAGATTTTTGACAATGCTACTAAAATGTACTTTATATAAATAACTCCAAAGAGTTTTCAATTATTGTATGTAACAGGTTTCTTAATCAGTCTGTTTGGAACAAAGAAATCACAGGTTTCACTGCTAGGTAGTCTCTACAGAGCAAACATGCTCAACTGCTATGTTCCACATTAATGCCAAAACTAGGTACTTCTGCTGCTTGTGGGAGAAAATTTTGGCTTATTACAAGACCTGAATTGAAATAAGGCAATCCTGGCCAACTGCAACTGGTATGTGTGTTTGAGAGAGAGGGAGATAGAGACACTGGAGCCTTTGCATGAATTGGCATAGCCTGAACAGTCCTTACAGCTTAATTGGCTTAATCCAATTATGTCTGAGGTTTTGTGGGCAAATTGAGGCTTGCTACATGTACTGACATTGAAACAGTCCAGGCCCTTTTTCAACTGACATGTCTCCTCTATAGAGCCTGCCCAGATTATTCGAAACAAATGTCTATTGAAACTTTTCTGAAATATTCTTGCTTTGCATATAAAGGCAAAATAAATGCGAGGCTGGGAGGGAGACTTCTTATGAAATCTGTACCGATGAGAACCTTTTACTGTAGTATTTTTGTATTGTATTTCTCTGAGAATATATTACTAGTACATTTAGTTATACATTAATTGATTATGTGCATCAGTTGATGTGGATTCTTGGTATCATAGCAGATTTTCACCAGGGTAATCTGTCCCCAACCTGGTACTTCAGATGTTCCAATTGTATCTATGAATATTGCAACTGAGTTCATCCACTTTGCTGTTCATTGTTCTTCTCTTTCCTTCCACCCTTCCCAGCATTACAGGCTTTTTCAGGGAGGTAGGACTTTGTGTAACATGTTGGAAGCTCATACAATACAAAACATAAAATAATGTATGTATAATAATCACAGAGTGGAAAATTTAAGTGATCGTATACAATGCAGATTGCTGTCTACTTTCTGCTTGAACATGTCTTATTATTTGCTATAAGCTGATATAATAATACACTAATTGACTTGTTAATATTTTGGGTCCTTATTTTCAAACTGATTCTATTTTCATTTCAGTTTAATGTGGTGAACATTTATTTTCAATTTAGTCCTAACATTATTTTGTAAAGGTGTATTCTTTATGGGATGTATTAGTACAACATGCTGATTTCCATTGTAATGCAAATAGTAGCTGTTGAATTTGTGACCTCTCAGTTCATAAAGCAAAGAGAAACTGTAATTAAAAGTTGCAACAGTGAAAATGTGAAATCAACCTCATTTTTATCACTTGAAACTAAAAGACTTCATTCTTTCAGAACCCAAATCCAGGGAATTTCCAGATCGTAAATGTATTCTGCAAGCTTGTTAGAGCAGTTCTTAACCAAATAGCTAAGTCAACAGGCAGCAACAATCATACATATTTTGGTATGTTTACTCCATTTCTCTCATTGACAAACTTAATCTCTTTCCGGGTACCTTGTTATCAGAGTGGTATGCTGTGGTTGGATAATGAATCTGTACTTGAAGTACTTGTTGCTGTTAATATGAATGCAGTTGTGTGTTGTTGTTTTTTTACAAAAGAACTCGTATTGATGTGTGCATTGGAAAATTCTTTGGGTGTATGTGAAAATTGCTCTAAGGCAGTGTTTCTCAACCTTAGCAACTTTAAGATGGGTGGACTTAAAACTTTCCCATGGCTAGCTGGCTTAGAATAAAAAGCCAGGTAATATAAAACAGACATTTTAAACTGCTTGGTAAGGAAGAAAACAAAATCACCAATCTTTTACAAGAAAATTATGGGACTAGACATAGAACAAAGTGTCTGTTGAATGTGACACCATACATAGGAGAAGAGGAGGCAGAGCCAGGGGTGGGCAGAATTAAATGAGTCAGGCCCTAGAGTCATTATGTTCCCAGAAATGTTCTAAATCCAATCCTTCTTGAACTCTTTTGACCCTTATCTGGTGCCAATTTAGTACTGAACTTCAAGTTGACTAGATTCTTGTATATTGTAGATTGCTTGAGCAATAAATTTTCTGAACCGGAACTTCATTTATAGTTCTTATTGTTTGCATCTGACACCACATAATTTGTAGATTAGTGTGCAACTGAGCATTTTCCTTTGGTGAAAATGAATTACTTTCTAACAGGTAATTGGACATATAAATGCCTTCAGATTCACATGAAGCTGTATAGCCAGTCTGATGCAATAACTAAGATATAGAATTAAAAAGAGTGAAGTCCAAGTCCACCTTCAATAAAAAAAATATCATTTGACAACTTTGACAATATGCTGTCAGCCCGACCTCTCTCACAAAGTAATTTTATAGGGATAAAATGAAGAAAGACCATCTTTTGGGTGCCAAGGAGGTGAGAAAGGTGGAGTAAATAAATAAAAATATTTCACTTCTGTTAAATATAGCAAAATTGAGGGGAAAATAAGATTTTGAATGCAATATTTTTTTATAATTTCTTTATTATTAAAAAGTAAAACAAATCATTTATACAATACAACTATCAATTACATTTGTATTTCATCTAAGTGGTTTCATTGTCTTTGTATTTACAGAGCAAGCAAGTCATACATCCTATTATTTTTAAATATTATCAATCTCTCTATATATCTTAATATTTTCCATTACCATTTAAACAACAATGAATTCAATATTTTAAAGCAAAGCATAGATACCTGTATAGAGACATACCACCCAATTGTATGTTCGCTTTCGGGTAAACATGTTATGCAAAGCCCAGAAAAGAAGTAAGAAATAGGAGGACAAAGGAATTTATGCATAAGATAAGTCAGCAAGAAGAAAATAAATCTAAATCCAGTTAATATTAAACTATTCATTATGCTTCTCCAAACTTTTCTGTCCTGGTATACTGTCCTTGTTTCCACATGCTGCTTTACATATATTGGCTTATGTTCTTTAAAAATCTCATCTCCTTCTATTTTAATTATTTCATCATGTCCATCCAACCATATGCTCTTCAGTCTTTTCCCTCCTTTTCAACCATTCATTTATCCTTCATATACATACTTTGCAATTGGGATAATCTTTCATTTTCTTTATTGCAATAATCAATGTACTTATTTCACACTGTTCACTCTCTTTCATATTCTCACTTTTTGCTTTAGGAGAAGCAAACCTAATCACAATATCAATTCTATCCAAGCATAATATTGTCTTGATTTATCTATTCCATTTTCTAGACTTGTCTTGTAATACTATTTTTATTATATTCTCTCTACATGATCAACCTCTCTGAACATCTTTTGTGCTGGTCACCCACTTTTGTATTAAATTCACCTTCATTCAGCATCCATTAATTCTTATTTACATGCAAATTTGCTAGATAACCAATTCCCACTGCTTTTTGTTTTTTGCTGCTTTTTTTTCTCACGTATCCAATTTTCACTTCCATGTAAAAAAAAAGTGCAGAGAAGCATTCTGTTATATAATGACATTCATTCCTTACAACAGACCACATGATACTCATTACATTTCTATCAGCATTTGCATGTATTAAAAATTCTTCATCCATTTCCCAATGTTTCATAAATATTTTATTAAAGTATACAAATGCATCTACTTGCTTTAGGTCTATCAATGACATTTATAATTTTCAAGCATTCATTCCCTTTTTGCTATCAAACACAACTATCTTCGTCTTTGAGACATTGGTTTTCAAATCCACATACCTTATGTAATAGTCTATAATATATAGATTAACATTCAAAGCAAACTATTTAATTCTCACTCAGAAGCATGGTATACCAATAATATGGAACATTCATGTCCCAATTAATACATAATATACTGGGAATGTCCTTTTTACCATTGCACGGCCCCAACAAGATAAACATTTTTACACATTAAACCTATAAAATATTAAATAATCAAAGGGATCTCATCTCCAGCTCATTTGCTAATCATACTGTTTATTTCTTACAATTTTTCAACTCCATGTTTATGTCAAACATTCCATAATTCAAACCTATTCATGTTAGCATATTCTTTGTCTAAACCAGCAAATACGCAACAATTTTTTCTCACGTTGATATTCTGTTCAGTTTCATGCATTTCTCAAGTTTTGTTCATTCATGTGTCTTGTACTCTATCAACCAGAATTCTGCCCGATTCCTTCCCAGACATGCTTATCAAACTCATTTTGTAGTTAACTCTTGATAACTTTCCTTTTATTGCAGTCAATAACTAATCCGTAGGACACTTTACACATATAAAACTGATAACGGTTAACTACTGATACTTTTTTTTAATAAAGAAACAATAATGACATTCTTACAGTTGCCAGGCACAGAAGCATTCTACAGATACATTAAAAAAATTTTTTTTACTTTGTTAGCAGATAAGATCCATTTATACTGCAGTTACATCATTTTTCAATATATAGTATATATGACTACTTTTTCTGACGTTGTACTTTTGAAGTTAAGCACTTGCAGCATTTGTTTCATTTAAACATTTTCATACGTGAAAATGTATGATACCTTAAAAATATTTTCATCACTTTTTAAGTTTAAATTTTATCTCCACTTTATTTCATCACTTTCATTTTTAATTGCAATCATTCTGCTGGAGGCTCCAAACATTTTTGTGGCATTCTGAAACGTAATTGTTTTCATTCTATTCCAAATATTTTCCACATCTGTCTCAATAGAAGAGAACATATGTAGCTCAGATGTGACTTTTGGAATCCTTGGTGCTCTGAGTCTGATTGTTTGTTTGCAAATATTTCATTACCAAACTAGGAACATCATCAGTGGTAATGAGTATGCAGATTTTCTCATTTATAGTTCCTTGTTTACGGTATTGTTTTCTTCTTGATTGATTTTTGGGGCTTAATGTTTGCTTTTCTTAGCTTTCTGTTAGCTTTTTTGAATGGCGTCGATATGTGGTTTGCCTCTAAGTGACAAATACACTAAATAAATTAACTTACTGATTTCAACTTTCAAATGTATCTGACATATATGAACCCAATTCATAGCTTCTGGTATACTTCCGAGATACATTTTAGCTCTTTCCTTTGTAATAAATTTATACCTTTACTCTCCTGCATGTATTCATATAGTGTATCTGTCACTATATAGGCAAACCACGTTTATACACCATTCAAATTGCAAAAGGATTGGGACAATTTTTCTTTAAATGGTTCTAATGTGAAAGCATTAACAATAACTATAGAAATGATGTGAAATTTTGAAGCATTTTGAAGCAATTATGACATCAGTTATCTGTCTTTAATTAAAAAGCATTAAGTGATCTGAAAATGCCTAAGCTCTATTTCTATCTGATTACACTATTGACCATTTACCTTGATACATGAAAAAAAAATCAGTGAAATACTATTTTTATAATACTTTAAAATAAAAAAATTAGCTAAAAATTTATAAAGAATACTCATACAATGGAATTTTAATGAGAAGTAGCTTACAGCAATTTTTTTTTGTTAAATTATAGTATATCAAACCCAGAAGAAAGTGCAGTAGATAGGAGTTAAGGATATGGGGAAGTATTCAGAGGCATATGCACACACACACATGGACTTGATTATACAATATTTTATAAGTGAATATCTGGTGATCCTCTCCCATATCTCATCAACATTCTTTTAAGAGAATTAGAAAAGTATAATGCTTTTCTAAAGAACATTCTTTTCACCATAATTTATTGCATCTAAAAATTTCAGTCACAAATTTACAATAAAACTCCATCATGAATGTTTCTGACTTGGAGCTTTGTTTCTGAGGAAATCTTGGGGAAAATGTACAATATTTTAAAACTTAAGTTTTTGTGTGCAAGATTTAAGATTCAAATTCAATCTGTTTGAAGAAGTCATTCTTTACTTCAGACATTACTGGAAGTCTTCTTTTGATCTAATTGGATCATGGTTTTGACCAAATATAATGTAGACTTCCATTACTAAACTGGAATTATGTCTCATTGAAAGAAATTGATTTATTTCCAAATGCTATTGCACACAATGCACAAAGTACAATACTTATTGAATATGTATTTATATCCATTTATGTATAGTATTTATATCTAATAGTTTGTTGGCTTTCAAAAACAAAATGAAACAAGCAAACAACGATATTAAAAGCTGAAAGAACATTTGATGTAACAAAAGATATTGCTCTGATTTTCTCTTTTCCTGGAAGTATTTTAATTTTTATGAAGATGTCTCATGAAAATGAGCTCCAGTGTAAAAATATTCTTATATCAGCAGAGTACAAAAGCATTAAATAACTGTAACATCCAGAGAAGAATCACAACCATCAATTAAACATTACTGCATAAGCTGATGAATTATTCAGACCATTAAAGGGACCTGCATTTTTAAAAGTGTAGTTATATATAAAATACTAATGGCATGGAGTGTTATACTTCTAGTATATACATCGAAAGGATATACCATATTGCTCCTCATTGTTCAATTCTGTGGCCATTCACACCAAAAAACAATGGCTCATTAAAACAAACATTAAATCTAAATTAAACTTTTTATGAAACTAAACAAATATATACTCATTCTATTTCATCATTCATGTGAGGTTCCAGGCTGGAAGAAATATCTGCAACTTTGATATCACTGCACTGGATTTTCCTTAAAGTCATACATATAGGGCTGACTCTGAGTCTAAGAAGTGAAAGCTGGATTTGGAGAATCTGCTCATTCCCTTGGTGAAATTTAGGTTTGGACTGTGTGTCAGTTGGAATCCCACTAACATTTGATTGCTTGAAAGCTCTGAAGAAGTGACAAGTCTTGCAATTGCCCTATTTGGGCCAACTAATGTGTTTCCCTGTTTTAACAAGCTGAATGCCTACTAACAGTAGCATAGAAATAAATATTAACAGGCCCACACCCCAGGATATTTAATTACTATGTATTATCTACTCTGATCTGCTTCTTTTACTGGTTATGTTCAAAGGTGCCAGCAGGTGGATAAAAACTCTAACATAAAATGTAGACATAAAAAAGAGAGCAAAAATCCTCTTACAACTTTCATTTCATTATTTATTATTCATACTATTTATATTCTGTGTTTCATTAAAATGAATATCAAACCAGTTTTCACTAAAACTTTAAATGTTGTAATGTAAAAATATGAAAAAGAGTAAAAAGATAAAACCAATACTTAATCATTATTAAAACCAGACATACCTTATCTGGGCTGTATTAATCCAGATAACCACTAGATGACAGCAAAGAGATAAAGAAAACTCTTCTCCTTCATTGAAATCTAGTGATTTTTTCAGCCCAGCCTAAGTAGGGAAGCTGGCTAAAGGACAGAGCATGCATTGTTGCCTTGAATAAGTGTCACTGAATTCAGTGATATGATGCTCATTTTTGAATGCATAGATTCAGCTTGTAATATTTATAAACATGTATTAAAAATATTCCTCCAACTGCACTGCAACTGTTTGCTTTTACTCAGAGATGCTAATAAACTTTAAATACAATCATATTTAATAGAGCTATCTGGTATTTGGAGCGAGAGCCATTTTCAAAACGTCACAAGCACATAGCCACAAACCAAAATAGTCCATTACCAAAACAAGGGGAAGAAAATGCTATTAATTTTTAAAAGGTATGGCAGTGTTGGAAGTTAAAACCCACCCCTCTCCTAGAAAAATGAAATATTTTAGGATATACTGAAAAGGCAGAATATTTCCCCTAAAAGAGAAGTAGAAACTCAGCCCTCCCCCTTTGATAATGGGCCATTAAGGCCTGGGCCAATCTATTCTACATAACAAAGATCTATTTCCTTCAGGCAGAGCCATTTAATTGCCCTTCATTGCACCACCCACCAAGATTCAACCAAACTTAGCACACAGACAAACTATAAAACTAGCTATGACCTCTGACAGCAACCAATCAGGATACTCTTCCTGTGGAAGTTCAATGCCAGAGAGGGCATAAAACCCAGGCACTCTCAGCATCTCTTCCCTTTTTCTTCGCCCAAGAGCTCCAAGGCATGTTCATCAATAAACTTTCTTTCCAAGAAACTTCCATGATTCCGGTGTCTTTTTCCCCACTTGGAACTGAACCCAGAAGGATATTTCTTCCAACAGCAGGAAAAGGCACAAGATTTTAACTTAGATCTCATTATACATAAAACTTGTAAGCAGCAATTCCCAGGAATATCTTCCATTAGCATTTTTGTAAAAATCTACCCATCTTGCAAGTCTGTTCATGCCAGATTTTAATCTAGCCTATTGGGAAAAGCCTGACACTGCATTGGATGCTAGAAAGCTGCTTTGGAGTATACAGGTGTGCAAATATAGAGTCTATCTCAGAGGTGTTATTCATCCAGTTCGGACCGTTTCTGGGGGACCGGTAGTGGAAATTATGACCAGTTCAGAGAACTGGCAATACCACTTCTGAC
>JANHJO010004285.1:60264-72269 GCA_032468235.1 Pseudoxyrhopus heterurus
ATCGAAAGTGGTGAGCGTTGTTTTTTTAACAGAAGTTTAAAACTGATTTAAAAAACTAGATTCAATGATACAGTCATCTGAATTCCTTCCCTAGGACAATTAGTCTGAACAAGAACTTATTTGTGGTTACACATGGGGAAGTATGGTAAAGCAAGAGAAAAGCCAAATAAGTAAATCCTTCCTATTATGTGTAGGTTCCTTTCCAATTCCAGGTGTAGAACGTTTTAGTGCAAAATCTCTGACCAATAATCAAGGCAGCAGTAACTTAGGACAAAAATGCCACTTTTTCTGCTGATGTAAATGTGCAATTATTTCCTATATAATAATTTAGAAATGATTCAGTAACAGAGCTTTGTGTGAAGATAAAAAAAAGAATCATGGTATCAGGTCTGGGTCCGTGTCATTCATAAAAGATATACTGTATATAATTAAAGGTTTTGCATATAAAGAAGACAGATATACAGAACAGACATGATGGGTAGAATCTAATTTTTTCAAATCATCCAGTATTCCTAAAGACTTACTCTCTGAATAAAAAAAAAATCAGATATAAAGATTTTGGATATAAAGGTATGTGTCCTAAACAAGCATGGTGATCATGTATGATTGATTGATAGAGCTATGTAACTATTCAAAAATAATACTGCATGAACATATGCTAAAATGTATACATATCTCAAATTCAAATTATATACCAGGATCATAAGAAGGAGGTGGTGGCGGTGGCAATTTTCCACCTTCTTTAAGAACCTGATCTACTCCTTTGGCTGCTCTTATAGCTGCTATGAGATCCTGGTGCTTTCGTCGCCAGTTTGATGGTTTCTTTGGAGGTTCTGGCTAAGGAGACAACACAGACAGCAGACATAGTTTTGCAATGTAAAACATGTGATTTCTCTTGTACTCAATACAGTACGCAATAATCCAAACAAGACCAGCTAAATAAAAATATTGTATTATTTTTAACCAGGCTATCTGTCAAACTACACTTAGTCTTTGAGCCAAGCGCTGTGATAACATTTATGAAGGAAAAGTAGGCAAACAAAAAGTAAATTTAATATTCCATGCAAGCTGAACTCCAAATAAGAACAATGTCTGCTTATAATCACTTCCTATTCTTCTGAATGCTTGTTGCATTGTCATTAAGGAGAACTATTTTCTTGTTTTCAATATTTCAATATAGTTAGGTATTGCATTAAACTTAAAAGTAATTACTGTTATATTAACTGCTGACATAGGAATACATAACTATATTAATTTAAAGCATTAGGTTTGCCCAACACCAACAAAATATATCTAGTACAGTGTAGAATTATGTGTTTCGTATCTTTTTCTTACAGAAAAATTTAAGCTTCTGAGATGCAGCAATATTCAATAGAACACAATAATATTATATGCTTTTTTCAGTTTTCTTTAAAAAAAACACACATCATAGACAATCAAATGCCAAAATCTTGCATTCTTTCTAGCGACATATTACCCTGCTCTAGTTTTAATTATTGGATGGAATTCTTCAGGATTATGAGCTCATATAATAGCTTCTATAGCAGGGGTGTCAAACTCGTGGCCCGCAGGCCAGATACATCACGTGTTGACCACACCCACCCCCGGTTTAGTGAAAGGAGAAAAAAGTCGAGATATATCACGTGACAACATGAATTTGACACCCCTGTTCTATAGTATGATAAAATAATAGTCTCTCCTTCTAGTCAAGCTTTTTCTGTTAACGAATACATCATGTGTTTTCAATTTTCTTGCAAGTACCGTATAAGTTATTTGCCTCTACCTTTTTCCAAAACTAACCTATAGCCCTGGTATTGCTAGTAATATACATTCTTACAGTATGAAGTTTGAAATCAACATTTTGAGTTGATGATAAAGATAATGCTAAGATAAAAGAAATATTATATGAGAAGTACACTTAAAACAATTAACAGTTCCTTAATCAAAGAAAAAATAAATCACTACACTACTTTGAATAAGTTCCTACAAGCTCGTATCATATTTGCAACCAATATTACATAGGTTTTTTAAAAAATAATAACTATATTTCAGCATTTATGTACTTACCCGTGGTTTTATAGGCTTTACTGTGGAAATATCAGTTCCCTCTGCTCTCTGTCTGCTAGAGTCAAATGCTTTTCTTTTTCTAGCAGCAGTTTTTTGGCAAATGGGAGCATGCTTTTTCTGTGAAATGAAAGTTTAAAAAAGTGGAATATTTATATTTGGATTTTAAAAAATTCATTATTAGATTCCTGTCGGGAAAGAGAAGCAAAAAACCCAAGAGATAAAGCTTACAGGAAGTCCTCAACCTACGACTATAATTGAATTTTGCTTGATAAGCAATGTGGTCATTAAGTGAATCATATGATCAGACCTGATTCTACTACCATTTTTACCATGACCATTAAGCAAATCACCATAACTGTTAAGTAAATCCAGCTTTCCTGCATGGAGTTTGCTTGTCAGAAGCCAGCTTGGAAGTTCCTAAGCCACAATCACATGACTGCAGGATGCTGCAACGGTCATAAACGCGAGCCTATTGTCAAGTGCCCAAATCACAATCATATGACAGCAAGCATAGTGTGATGATCCTAATTTTAAGGACAGGTCATAAGTCACTTTTTTTCAGCACCATTGTAACTCCAAACTATGATTAAACACATGGTCCTAAGTCAAGGACTACCTGTATATTTATTATATTAATTTACTTTATATGAAGTTCTCTCTACCCCATAGTCTACCCCCAAGGTAGTGTGCCTCTGTTGGAGCCTCAAGCCAGTTGGCACAGCCAGATTTTCAGGCTCTTCTGGAAGAGTAGGAGTGTGGTATAGACCTCGCCTCCGGTGAGAGAATATTCTAGAAGGTGATGGCCAGAGCAGAAAGCAGTTTAAGCTTTTCATGTTCCATGTACCCACTGTAATTGTCTATTTGCAACTTCATATTTTTTCTGCATGGCAATGTTAGCAACTAGATGTCCCAAAAGCTTTAATCTAGCTGCATCTTAAACACCATTGCTATTCCAAAATATCCTCAGCTCTTCCCCAAGAGCATGTTTAGTGCCATCTGACCCAAGGAGCCCAGCATCTGGCACTGTATCAACAATCATTCTCTTTGTCTATCCTTGTGGTTTTCTTGATAAAACACAGAAGTGCAGCATGAAATACCTTCACCACTATCACTAAAAGAGATCAATTGTTTCCAGAATCTTCCTATGGGATAGAATCTGTACAAGCTCTTGCTTGCTATACGTGGGGAGCTGAGATGATTTCATGCCTTGGGTGACTCTGCTAGTAGTACTTATTCTTAGAATATAATGCTCTTCACTCA
This sequence comes from Pseudoxyrhopus heterurus, assembly GCA_032468235.1. Classification (NCBI taxonomy): domain Eukaryota; kingdom Metazoa; phylum Chordata; class Lepidosauria; order Squamata; genus Pseudoxyrhopus; species Pseudoxyrhopus heterurus. Next base: position 63,592 of record JANHJO010004285.1, read on the forward strand.
TTTCTCCTAAGAAGGCAGGAGGAATAAAGGCAGTTTATTCAAACTGCCTTTAAGGGAGAAGCCAAGATACATGCTAGCAGCTTTTGAAATAAGCTCCTGACTTGCAATAGGCCTTACTAATTTGGTTGTAACCTGATGCCTTTAAAATGTCACCCGGGGGCAAGAAAATAACCTGGACCAGCCCCAATAACATTACTGGAACCCACAAATCTAACAAGGTAACCTGACATTATAAGGCTGCTGTAGGACTTGAGGGGCTACTAATATATTTAGTATTTTCTGCCTTGATCACTGGGTTTATAAACAAGCTATCTGAACACTTACTTGCATATGATTCAGACAGACCCTGAAAACCCAACATTTATTTTTTTAATCAGTTCTGTAGCCAGGAATAGGCTGGGTCATTAAAAATAATGAATCTCTTGGTCCTATAAAAAGATGGGTAAAACATAAGGATCCAATGTCAAAATTACTCTATATGAGTGGAAAATCCAGATATTCCACTTGATTGAAAGAGTTGCCACCTCCCTCTTCTACACACCTGGCCAGGGTCAACACTATTAAGAACACTATCTTCCATGTCAAATTCCTGATAGGAATTCAACAAATGGCATCAAGAGGAGCTTCTACAAAGGTAATAGTAATATAAATCTCAACTATGGAAATGATGAATCATAGAAGGAGAAAGGAGAAATAAACCTTTAAGGAAACGTTTCAGTGAAATGGAAGTTCCATTGTCTGGAAAAACAGAGACCTACCAAGATATTTGCTTGTGAATTTTGGTATCTGGCAATTTCTCAGTTATCACGAGGACAATGGGTTAATTTTAAACAATACTATAGAGATTACTTTCAACTGAAACAATATTGAACTATGTATCAGTATAGATTTGAACTGAGCCTTCTATATATTTTGAATAAGCCTCATGCTGCCACGGTGTTTACTTTTGTACCTGCTCTTATGGGAACATGAAAAAGGAGGAGGAAGAACATTAAGGAAGAGCATTCTTTTTGAGTCTTGTGAGACGTTGATTATGCCTTATATAATACCATATTCCAAGGCCAAAAAACTGACCAAAGAAATGGAGAAAAAAGCATTATCTTGCTTAGGCCTTCAAATTACACAAAAGAAGAACTGGTAGAAAATACCAGGGCTTCTACCAAAATACAGAATTAGACAGGACTTGGCACTTTTCCCACAAATAAGCTTCCACCCATCCCCACTTTAGAGATTCCCTGATGTTATGGCTGGAACAATAAAGACTCCCTTGGAGTCCTTAGTTTGGGAAAGGGCTTAATTATTTGTGATGTTCCCTGCACTTTTGCAATATCATGTACGGAGTAGCCTTTGTGAAAAAGAGCATAAAGAAGGAATTGAAATAACTTTGCTCAACAAGGTTTTGCACAAACTCAGTTTCTGTCTCCTGGAGACTTCTCTACAGGCTGAACTAAACAAGCAGTCTTCCTGTTGCTGAGGGAATGCTGCAAACCATAAATTGGCAGCTCAGAGGCTTTTGCATTATTGGGCCTCCTGACAAGGTCAGAGGTAACTCCAGTAGTTACTTAACCAGCCTTCCTACTCACCTATATCTAAGAGGAAAAAGGAAGGAGAGAATTTCTGCAGCTTCTTTAAAAAACGGGCTGAAATCTGGCAGGAAAAAGCTGTTCTCTAAAAAGCAGAGAAAAAGATGATGGGGACATGTTCTACCTTTTACGAAACAGCATATTCCATTAAAAAATCCCATCATAGCAATAACGATAGCAATAGCACTTAGACTTATATACTGCCCCATAGTGCTTTGTAGCATCCCTGAGTAGTTTACAAATGTCAGTATATTGCTCCCAACAATCTGGCTCCTCATTTTACTGACCTTGGAAGGCTGAATCAACCTTGAGCTCTGATCAAAATCCAGGCTGTGGGCAGAGTTAGCGTGAAATACTGCATTCTAACCACTGCGCCATCAGGACTTCTATCACTTCTCATCTTGATTTAAATAAATTCATCTGAGATTATAATCATATACTTACTAATGCAGGTGGAAAAAAAGTCCTTCCACAAATCCGACATGGTAATAATTCTTCAGGCTGTTGTACATTTGTATTATCTGAAAAAGAAAGATACACACAATTGTTGGGGCAATAGAAATCCTACTTAACATTTCTTAGCCAACAACAATACGTTAAGTCTACTTAAAATGGGCTGATACTGAACCTAAACTATAATTATAATTGTGAACTGTGGATTTAATTCAGAAAATGCTCTTTAAAGATGGAAATACTCTGCATTTCTCACTTGGAAGCATAACATATATTTTTTCCCCCAGGTTTTGTCTACAGTACTGATAAATATATACTGGTAGTCCTTGAAAAGGTTCCCTGACAGATAAAAAAAAATAGACTACTGTATAATTTGAAGGACTTGGATAGTGAAATCAAGGAATTCAAAAATACAAGAATCTGGAAAGTGACACTTTTTATTGTTCTGTATTCTGCATGCCATACTTCCCATTAAACATTAAAAAATAATACTATGTATTTTCTTTTTCAAAAAAATTAGTGCTTATTTAATTTAGGATAGGGTACAGTAGATAGTACTCCACATTTTTTTTTTTACTTGAAACAAAGCATAGCACAGTATTCAGAATGTTTTGATAATTTTAAAGAAATGAATTATTCTGGAAGCACAAAGGACTGAAGTCTTTTTGGTCATATTGCAAACATTGAACAAAGGATGAGAAAGTAACTCATGGTACTCCATTCACATATCATTTTTGGATTCTATATTGGGATTTATGGAAAATCCATAAAAAGAAAAGAGAAAAGAAAAATCATAATTTCCTAGCAGCATGTTATCAATATCCAAACTTTCCTGATGGAGATTTAAAATGAATGTTTCATTATCAAATGAAATTTTTCTATTAAGCTTATTTGACTAGAAAACAAAGCTTCACAGGCAACACAAAGAAGCTGTGAGTCACAGCTGATTTCCAGAGAAATTTCAGTGCCATTATTTCCCAGAAAAGAATGTGGAACTGGGCAGATACTACTCAGTTCTGCCTGGGTCTATTACATTCCTAAAGAAAATAATTATTTAATAAATAGTTTTATTTAATAAATAAAACAGTTATTGCTCATACTCAGGGGATCTAGAGTAAATGCTTTTATCTTAAGATTTTCAAAATAATGTTAAGAAAATAATTGTTTATAAACTTATATTTTACAATTTTAACCACTTATGCAAATAAAAATTGTTTTAAGAAACTAATTGCTTCTAATGATTTTCAACCAACCTAGGAGTATTTATTATGTTCTTTTGGCATAATGGTAACAGATAGTACTACACAATATTCAATAATTTCCATGTGATTGAACAACAGCAGTACTGTATTTGCTTTCAACAATCCCATCTCTGAACTACTACTGTTGGCATATTTCCAACTGACTGCAGTTTTATTTTCCAAAAGCAAGTAATCTATTAGGAAGCTAAATATTTTCTTAGGTTTTCAATAATGTAATACAAAGAATGAAATCGTGAATGGTTTTATAAGCACAATCTTTCCATGTATAGTGATCTATGTGCATAAATATAAAAGAATTATATTACACGCATGTAACCACACACATATTTAAAATGCTATTAGAAATGAAGCTGGAACATTTGGGATGTTAGATTTTCAGCCATAGATTTCTGCATGTACATATAGAAAAGGAAGCAGGCAAATGTTTTTATTCATAATTCACAACATAACATGTTTGCCAGCAATTTGAAGTAGGCCAGTGCATGGCAGAAATAATAGGAATAACTTTCTGGGACCGCATGATTCTTGGCTTAAAAGATCTAAGAATATCCTCCCTTACCGCCCCCCAAAAAATGGAAGCAGGAAAAAGAATACCCAGCATATTTTTAAAGAATCATAGATAATGTTGTAAAATTAGAATATCCTTAAATTAGAACAAATTTAAACTTTTTAATGGGGCACCTAAATGTTATTACAATAGTTCGGTTTTATGAACTGAACTGATGTTTGAAGAAGCAAACTAAAAAGCTACTAATCTAAATATATTTTCCAAAGAAAATAAAGCAGTAACTCAGTTAGAAATCAATTAAACACAATAAACACTTGACTGACTGGGAAAATGGTGTTCCGAGTAGGCAAGTAAATCCTGTCCCTCCCCCACTTTCTCAAAGGCATTCATCCATGTGCATCTCTATATGTACATTCTCAATGGCAGATAAACTGTGAGCTCAGCCATAAACATTTTGACACAAAGAATGCTGATTCAGAAAAGGAGAGGCACTTGAAAAACTAACAGCTCAACAAAACAAATTTCAAGGCCTCTTTGTTTAACTCAAGTAACTTTATGTATTCACCTCATTACCTCACCATCCTAAGCTCAAAAATAAACATATTGCCATAACCCAAACTATTTGCTATACTGATTAAGTGCACAGGTAAAGGTGTCCCTGTCCAGTCATGTCCAACTCTAGGGCACGTTGTTCATCTCTGTTTCTTGGCTGAGGGAGCCAATGTTGTCTGAAGATATTTTCAAGCCATTCTGATCAAGAAGTCACACTGGCCTTTTAACAAATACAAGACAGGCAGTCATAGGTACCATAAAGTAATAAATTAAGCCCTACAAAACTTTGCATATGAATACCAAAATCTCTTACAATTTTGGAAATCTTGCATAAGGTCTCATAGTCATCATGCAAATATATACAATGATATCAGCAGGCCCTGAAAATATTAGTAGCCATCAGTATATGGAAAAGTGATATGAATCCAGAGCCATACTTTATTCGGAAGCACACAATCAATACTGGAAGTTTGCCTACTTAATATGACTGAACATTTCATAATGAAATGAATCCAGCATTATAAGAGAAATAGTCTATGTAACAGTCTGCCTTTTCCTTCCCTTCTACCCCAATTATCTTTGTGTGAAGATTGGGACCCCCGGCCCCTTGAGTAGAACTGAAAGGTATCTGGATGGTGCAGAAATCAACTCCTTCTGTTCCACCATGAAAACTGACATCCCATTGGTCTCCATGTATTATTATTATTTATAGCGGGGATGTGCAACACATAGCCAACTGTTGATGGAAAGCAGGCATAGTTCTTCAGTTATCCCATTTATAGCTCCTACAGCCTACTCAGGAAAAATGGACCTGAATATTTTATTAATGGCATTAATGGGTAAAATGAGTATCTTAAGTACTTACAACACGTCTTAAAAATCCTGGACTTTCCAAGCTAGATTGATTTCTTTATTTCCTTATTTCTTTAGCCACCCATCTTACCATAAGGTAACTCTGGGTGGCTTACAGTCATAAAAATATACTGTATCTATATTAATAAATAAATAAATAAATAAAATGGGTTTCAAACACAGATGTGGTTCTGAGACATAGTATTGTGAATAATTTCTGGTGGAGTCAGAATGGATTGATGTCATCATCCTTGTCCTTGATCTCTCACCTATTTTCAATATCTTTTCTTCCAGATTAGCTTTGGAGGATAAAAGTTTGGAGGGTGATATTGTGATTCTACAGGGAGGTTCTAGTTGGTGCTGGTTGACTGGGTTCCTCAAGATTTTACACTTTCTTTGCTCCTATTTAATATCTACATCAACCTGCTGTCAACATGGGGCTTAGTACAATCAGTATGCTGATGATACTTAGCTACTGTATATATCTCTACCTAAGGATGACCAAGTGAAGCTGTCAAACTACTGTATTTTTCTAGTGTCTGGAAACTGTGGAGGTCTGATAGGAATAGAATGGGCTTCATACTAACCTTGGCAAGATTCAATGGCTGTGGGTTTGGGAACCTCCAGATCTGGGTAACTTCCATCTTTAGTACGGTTTGTAAGTGCACTATTTGGGGAGGGGGATTTTCTTAGTTTCTTGGCTCCTGCTCAAAGAGCAGATAATGGCTGTAGCCAGAACGCATTTGCAGAAGCCCTGTACACCAACTGCATCCATTCCTGGATTGTGTAGAGAAAGGCATAGTATAGTTGGATGAGAACTGCAAGGGCTGCTAATGGATAAAAGGTCTGTAAAGCAAATGTAATCCTAGGAGAGTACTGTAAGTGTAAGAAAGCAGCTTTAAATAATCCTGCCTTGATTCTGATTGGTATAAGAGAAAACAGAAATTCTGGCAGAACACCCAGTACATTATTGTAAAATTCCAGTAATCTTTGTAGTGTCTGTTTTCCTGATCTGGTAGACTTTGAAGGGTTGATATTGGTCCTGATATTCTGCCAGACTCCTTTTATCTACTTATACTTAAGATGAATTTTTTTTTCTTTTGCTTACTACTCTCCTGAACCTGAGACTTCATTTACAGCATCTTTTATCTATTAGATTCGTTTGTCATTATCTCTGCCTCCCTGTACAAACCAGGAAGGCCTTGCTCACAATCATACCTTGGCTGCCCCTTGCTTAGACTCCTAAGTGTATACATAGGATTTTCCTTGAATACTATGTAGTAGATATACAGTAACTGGTTCAGAACCAATGTGACACTACTAATTTTTCAGCAGTTCTGACTCCTAGCAGGCTTCCAGGTGTAATTTAAGGTGCTGGTTACCACCTATACATTTCTTCATGGCGCAGGGACATGTTATTTGTGGATCTATTTTGAATCTAACAGGGTAGGCATGTTCCAGGTTCCTTCAATGAAACAATTTTTTTGCTGCAGCCTTTGCCCTACCCATGTTCAGATTGTCTTGATCCTGTTGGTCTTTTATGAGACCATAAAATCCTGGCTGTCCTACTAAGCGTTGGAACAATGTTCATTAGATGAACTCATATTATAGTGATTTACCTTGCATTTATTTTCATTATTTTTGCTGGCTATTTTAACTCAGTAATATGTAAAGCACAAATTTTTATTGTACTACAATTTTGGTTCAGTAAATGTGTGGTTTTAAAATAACATGGAAGTATCTCCATGTGTTGAGTTTCTGGCTAAATGATACTTGATCTACTAGAGCAGGGGTGTCAAACTCACATTGTCACAATGGTGTCACGTGACATATCGGGACTTTTTTCTCCTTCGCTAAACCGGGCGTGGCCAGCATGTGATATATTCGGCCCGCGAGTTTAAAGCCCTGTATTACAGTTTCTGTCAGCAGAATAGGAAAATCCTCTAGAGCAAATTGAGGAGCAGAGAAGCTGCCAACAAAAAAGATTTCTGTGAAAATTGTTTCCCTTTTACTAATCAAAACATTTATTAGATGTAATATTGTTTTTCTGAGAAATAATTGGAGGTCATTCACAGAAATGTAAGTGCAGGGTATTATTGCTTATTCCATACAGGTTATATCTAATTCTAGAACTGAAATAAAAGCTATAATGAACCATCCAAGTTGTGCCTAAAGCAGCAATCCAAATTAAAACTTTCTCACAGATGGTTTTCTGTCTTCTGTTTGAACACATCCAGCAAAGAGATCCATCATGCTCTCTAGCAGGCTCTGTGTTTAAAAAAAATATTCTAATATTATCTTAATAAATATTTAAAAATACAATCAATAAGAGACATGAAAATAAAAGTAATAAGTTGAAAAGATGGTTTAAATTTGGTTTCTTTTAATAGATTTTTCTAATATGTGTTATCTACTTTTCTGTTGTATAAGACCATCAATCTTATGAGTCCATTTGAGTTGAGTGTTTATAACAAATCTGAAATTAATAAATCATTTGGTCTTGCACTCTAGGGTGAGGGGACCAGATCTTTTTCTGTGTCACACTCTTCAAATAGCTGAAAAGGGCTTTTTTGTTCTCTACTTTCTCCTTCAAAATCTGAATTTTTAGTCCACTGATCATCTTTATTGCCCTTCTCTGAGTTAATTTCAATCTGTTTGAATCCTTTCTAAAATGTAGCCCAGATCTGGACATAATATTTAAAGGGGGATTTGCCAATAGGGTGGCATTATTACTAGAATTTAGAAATGATATTTATTGATAGTAAATATAACTGTATTCGCTTTTTTTAAGCTATCCTATTACAGTGGTTATACATATTCAAGTTACTGCTAAATTTTCTTATTTTTATACCTGTGCATCTGATTAATGTTCCTAAGTTTAAACTGAATCAGCATCCTTTTAAATATAAATACATGATTTGCCTTAGAATTTACTAACACATATGAACATCTTTGATCATTATTTCAAACCAATGACTTTGGGCAGTGAACACTGTCTTTTGTTTCTGTATAAATCCAGTACCTGTATAATCCACAGGATAAAATTTAACAGAGAAGTTGGGAGTTAGACTAAAACTCTGTGGGTGGCCATAAAGAAATAAATAAACAAAAACTGTCTGAAATATTTTTTAAAGTTTTTCAAATGGGAAGCTTTGTGCATTGAGTACTACTGTATACAAAAACAGTTAGATTCAAGTATGGTATCCTGAGGTTTGTTTCCTAAGTTTGTTTCCAGCTGGTTTGGCTCCGTACTCTTTGTAGACAGGTTTTTCTGAAAACATCACACTAGAATCTGTTCTTGTCCAATAATAAAAACAATTGTAAAACCAAAAATACTTAACATTCATTCTGTGTTCTTGACTTAGATTTATTTTAACAGTACTTATGATAGTTTCCCCTTCAAGGATCACTGCCTTGTCGTGGTGAAGGGGCTTGCGTAGCTCAGTGAAGCTATGAGCTATGCCGTGC
>JANHJO010004285.1:73893-93723 GCA_032468235.1 Pseudoxyrhopus heterurus
AATTCACAGGCATCACACCAACCTTTTTCACGCCCCCCCCCCCGGTGCCCCAAGTGTAGTAGCTAACCAACTGCATTAATCATCTAATTAGCACACCCGGAGTTCAAAGCCCGACCTCGGGCTTCAGCGTGACCGACTTGCATGGTTCAGAAAAAGGTGCGGACTGAATGACATTGACTGGCAGAAAGGCCCGTTTTGGAACTCACCAGCCATCCCTCCTTCAACCCGTCCTCCAAAATGACCGCAGGGGTCCCAAACGCCCCCGCATTAACCGAGCCGCCGCAGGAGGGACCGGGCAGCGGCTGGAATAGACAGTCAGCCCCGACACGCCCACTAACGAACGGGAGGGAGACGCGCCTTGGCTGGGGCGGGGGGAGAGAAATGCAAACCCTCCGGGAGACCCCAGTCCTTCCTCCTCGGCCGCTTCCCGGGAGAAGAGAGGTTCCTCCTGCCTTCCGGGAGAAGAGAACCTTGTGGCATCAGGAGAGTCCTCCCGCCTTCTACCCTTTCCTCCCTCCCCACCAGGGCCTCGCGTCTCCTTCTCTTCCCGCCAGCCTGGAGGAGCGAAGGGTCCGCGGCTCTTTTCGCAGTCCCCGCCCTTACCCTCCAGTTCTTCCATGGCGCTCCCCGCCTGTCTCCGGCTCCCGGCCGCTGCTGTAGCAACACGGCCACCTCCCAGCAGCTAACATCCCCGGCGTCGATTGGTTTCCCAGCACAAGGAGGGAGTGAAGGGCGGTGCGGCGCTGCACGCAGTGCGGATGGGCCGGACTAGGCTGCGGCTCCGTCGGGGTAACCGCGGCTTCTTTCTTCTCCGCGGTCGCCGCCCTGGCGTGGAAAAGGGCGGGCTTTTCGGTGTCTAATTTCTTTGGGCATTTTTCTGCTCCTAATACCTTTAAGTGGTCCTATCGCCCAAGGAACTTTTTTCCCCCTGCCCCTCTGGCAGAATATTTTTCTTTTGCACTGCGCCCAGCAGAAATGCAAGACGTTTTAATTTTTTTGCTCTTTCGCAGGGAGGGGAGGATTCACACAATAGTTGTTGGCGTGGTTGGAGTCCTGGTGACAGCAGGAGTCGCCTTTTGGATCTCCTAATAATGTATGGGGCGTGAATGAATATCAGATCAAATGACGTTAGAGCAAGGTTCTCCATAGCATCTTTAAGACTTGGGGACTTCAACTCCCAGAATTCTCCAAGCAACATGGCTGACTGGGGAATTCTGGGAGTTGAAGTCCACAAGACTTCAAAGTTGGACACTCCTACATCCTTCTTCTTGTACCATATCTGTCATCGGATGTTGGTGATCATGTTGGTGATCCTATTTTTAACAACAGCCGCACGAAAAAGTGCTGCTGAGTTTTGTCCAAACCAGTCCCTTAGATTTTGAAGCAATGATGTTCTTCTGCCTGGACCTCGTTTGCTTTCAATCCTTTCTCCTTCATTAGAGGCTCAGTAAAAACAACCAAGATGCAAAAATTAGAACATTTTTACCAAGGGGAAGTACAGTACAAAAATATATAGTTTATCATCCCTCATCATTCATCACTCAGCAGTGGTCATAGAATCACTTGGATCTATGGCCTGCTTGAAAAGGCAAATTTTCAATGCCTTTCTAAAGCAGAGGAGGGCTGGGGCTGAATGGGCCTGGGGGAATGCTAGTTTGGAGTGCAGGAATAGTAATAGGCACATTTCTGCACTCCCACAAGTTGCCACTGTTTAACTGAGGGGAACTGAAGTGTGTCCACCCAGTCAAGAGATGATGGGATAGGCAGAAACAACTGAACACAGCAGAACTTTAGCGATTATAAATTCAGTGAAGCATATTTTCTTGAATAAAAATAAAGGACAATTTCTTTAAATTTGATTCTTGATCCAAATTGAAGCTGAAAGAAACCTAGAGAGGTCTTACAGGCAGAGTAAAATGGGTATGCCTCACCTCTTCCCTGAATCTCTGCATGGCTTATCCACTGACCTGTCTACCAGTGTTCAAAAATAATTCCTTCTCTATTCCTTGTTTATCTCTTGGGTTTTATTGTCCTCTATCAATAAATAGCATTTTAATGATTGTATATGTTCTCTTCAACTACCAACATTTTTTTTAAAAAAATGAGCTTAAAGACCAGGCCTGTTGACATACTTGGATGTGGGAGCTTTTCTTCTTGAATTAGGAAAAAATGGAATACTTACAGTTGATAGATGTAGCAGAAATGATGTGAATGAACGGATACTATTACTTGAAGTTGAATTTCTTCATAATATATGTTGAAGGTTAAACCATTAATTACATCAGTAATACAGACATTTGTTATTTCTAAGATTAGCAAAAATACAGTGCTGTAGATAAATGGTAGCATTGGCATTTTCGAGATTAAAGAGTTACTAATTGATAGTTGAGATTTAAAAAATATTGGAAACTTACTTGGCAGCATCTGAAAATGGACACTGAAAACAGTAACATGCCTGCTAATTCTGCATCAGCATTGTGTTGCATACTTTTTACTATTCATTTGGTAAAATATGTCTTTGTTTTTTCCCCTTCACTTTAAGAGTATCAGAATGATGAGTTTTTCCCAAGGGGGAGATTCAATTCTTGTACTTATTCTTAAAACTGGTAGTGAAGGGGTTGTATTTGTAAGGGTTTAGTCTGCTGTTACAGTCTGTTTAGTCTGTACAGTAATCTTTGGCCTTTCTTTTGCCATTTTTTGGTTAAATCCCAGGAAATACATAATGAAAAAAATCTGCTTTGGGATTTTGTTTCAAAGGAAGCATTCTCTGTCACTGCCTAGTATAGTAATCTCGTAAATATCACTAAAAAAACATTTGCAAGAAATTTTAATGCACTGTTATGTAAATGAGGTTCAAAAACAGGATTATCTTTTGCAGGGAAAAGAAACATTTTGAAAATTAGAAAAAATACACAATGCAAATATCATTTTTAATTATGGAGTTCTAATACAGTAAATGTGAAATAAAATAAAATGATATGTACATATGAAAGTATGTTTAGGTAAACTAGTAATCATGAACAAATATGTGCTATCAACATAGACATGACATAGGTTCAGTGCTTCATCAGATATGCAATATTATGAACACATAAGCAAATTCTAATTAAATCACAAAAACATACATTTGTCAATAAGATGTTTTTCTAGAATCATTTGTTTTTTGCAATAATTTATAATGGTGAAAACATAGTGTTAGAACTCCCCCTGCTGGCTCTGAAAAATAATTTGCAAAATTTTGCAATAGGTAGATTGTCCTTTGGAAGTTATGATATTGATGAACTAGGAGACTTCTGATTGTTGTAGCATCCCTGTGGTCATGTGGTCACAATTTGGTTGCTTGCCCGCCAGCTAGCTTACAGTTATGATGGTGAGAGTATCCTCCAGTCATATAATTGCCATTTGCTACCTTTACTGCTAGCTTCCAAGAAGCAGTCACAGGCTGCAGGCAGAGGTTGCAAATGGTGATCATATGTGGTGCCTAATGACTGCATGGGATTCACTTAACAACAGCAACTGGAACTGCCACAACTGTCTGTACGTTGGTCTTGTTATGTGACATTGCACTTTACGGCTATGCTGATTAGAGAGGGGATAGTTCCGCATGAGCAGCAGGCAAGTGTGCGCGCATGCAGCTCCATTTGTGCAAGCGGCAAGCATGCCTGCCCACCGCTTGCACTAATGGAGCTGCCCATGCACACTCACCCATCCACTGTGCGTACAATTGGAGCTGCTTCCACATCCATCGGGGGTTGGGGACCCTGATCTATTGTGCAACTGTTTACAATTTAATTGGGCTAGGTGTTACTTGATTGTACTCTAAGTAAGAGGAAGAATAGAGGGAGAATTTGATGTTTTGCAGAAATTTTGGAATACAAATACCACAACCCACAAGCTCATGGCCAGAAATAGAGCTGTCAAAAATATCTAGAATGGCTTAGATTGCGTACTTCTGCTAGGGGATGCTCAGGATTTAGAACATTTTCCTTTGTTCATGTTTTCTTAGTAAAAATTAGTTATTTGAAGAAAATTGGAAATTCATTTCTTCAATGTTCCCTTTCAAGTTTGAGGAAAGTGCTGCAGCTCCAGAATGATATATGGGAATGTTTTTTTTTCTTCCAACCTGTTGCTCAATGCTGACGAAGTATACCTACACATGGGCTGGATTCCCATATTATCTAAAATGTATTTTATCTGAAGATTATGTAAAATTTGATTTTGATTGGGTGCAGTACAGTGTGCCAAGCCAGCAATTGTAGCTTATTCATGGCTTAACACAGTGTGAGATTAACTCAGTCACATCTGTCACTGTCATCTGTTTCTCCTTTGATATGTTTTCTCTTTATATGATCTGGAAACTGAGTAAGAGGGCAGAGATAAGTAACTTTGTTTTAAATTTAAACAAGACAATTGAAATCTTTTTCTTTCCTTCCAAAATACTGAAAGCAGAAACCAGATTGAGAAAGGGACAGTTATCATTTAAGGCAACTTGAAATGTGATGTTTTTACATGTTTGTCCAAGACTCCCATCCTGTTTTGATGTCACTGATGTCAGTGACAGTAGTAGTAAAGGAAATATTGCTAGAAACTTACATATGTTGCAGATTTGGAATTTGCAATCAATCTGTAATTGGATTTCTATACATTACTTGTAGCTTTGCTAACGAAGTCCTAAGGTCATGTCCAAAACTGTGGTATGACTGGCTAGCATTTCTGCTCAACACATTTTTGGCATTGTGGGTATTCCAACAAGGACAGCATCTCTGAACTTCATCTTTTTTCTTAGTTGCAAATTCATTCACTATAACCTCTCTGTGGATGGTAGGATTTCTATAGTACACTTAACACAACATTGGCAAACCTTGTAATTTCATGACCCTCTAAAATGGTAAATACATTTATGAACCCCTTCCTTTCATGAATAAATCTTACAAGCTCTACCTTGGTAGCAGTGAATGTGCCATCTGTTTAACATTAAATGGGTTCTTCATTATTATGTATTATTATTATCCCATTTATGTATGCAGAGTTGGAACTCTTTCAGAACTTGTCCTGTTATTGCCTTCTGAGAACATAGTAAAAAATTTGCATGTGCAAAACAAGAATTTTTACAGGGCTTTTTGACTTTGCAAGTTGAGCCAATGGAGGGGATACTTTCTGCTCTGGACAGCAAAACAACCGTTCCCATTCCCTATTGATTTGATGTGTTTGCTGTCAACTAGTTGGTGGCTGCCACATATCCTGTATGCCAAACAAGTGGGGCAATGTGACTGCCAATGTCTTCTGGACTTCAGCTTTATGCATGCAAAGATGAGTCATACAAGAGCTTGGTTCTGTTCTTGCTAGACAGCTTGTTTAGGCAAAGCATATCTGAGTTCTCACAGAACTTTGCATACATGATACGGCCAATTACAACTATCCCGAGATTTGGACTTATAACACACTTAGAGAAATTTTGCCTCAGTGCATGGGGATTTAAATCCCTCAAGACCATCTGCCTGGACACCTCAACACTAGTTCTGAGATAAAATCAAGAAGAGAGATACGCTGTCAGGTAGCAGAATAAGAAGCACTTGTCTTCAAAATAGTAATTTTAATTACAGGACCTGCATCCAATTGTATGCACAGCAGGATATCTGATAGCAATAGAAATTAGACTTATATAACGCTTCATAGTGCTTTACAGCACTCTGAGCAGCTTATGGTGTCAGCATATGGCCCCCAACAATCTGACTCCTCATTTTACTGAATTCGGAAGGACAGAAGGCTGACCTCTTCAGGATTGAACTCCAGACTGTGGGCAGAGTTAGTCTACAGTACTGCATTCTAACCACTGCGCCACCAGGACTCTGATTACCTCCAAGGTTTCCTAAATTATAGACTTATATAAAACCACACATGGAATGAATATTGAAATTTTTCTTCCTTTGTCACAATGCTAGTACTTGAGATTGTGTATTAAATTAGATGCAGGGAACCAGCAGAAAAGACTTTTTCACATAGTGCATAGTTAAATTGTATATATTGCTAGCAATTTGATTTTAAAGATGCCTGGAAATGTTCATGAAAAATACTAATAAGCGGAAGATGACACGAAGAAGCTATTTCATCCTAGTCTTGTGAGTTTTGAAAATGCATGTAGTTACTAAGTTGGCCACTTAGTAATACAGAATGCTGGGACAGATGGATGTAGAGGTTCAGTTCATACATTTTTATGAGAGAAAAGTATGCTGATAACTTGTGGTGGAAAGCAGATCAAAACCTCCAACTATTCAGGGAAAACCTGAAAAGAAAATTCTATTTTCTAAGCAATAAAGAGGAAACTGAAACTAGGGCTTCTGCATTTTAAATTTAGGCAGTGGTGGGGAATTTTTTCAAATCCTGCATTTTATTTATCTATTAGATTAGATATTTATCCCATCTTTACTATTTTTATAAATAACTTTTGATAACTTTTAAAATGCTTGATTCTTTTCTTTTTTCCCATATGTCATTTGATAGCTCTCATTCCATTTTTTACTTTATTATTCTCTCAGATAGCATGGTTTATCTTGTTAAGGGAAAAGTGCTATTCAGGATGAAATTGAGACTGTAAGGTCTGTTGAGATACACATACTGTATAATTAGAAAGACTATCATGCTTAACTTATTCCTTGGAGAAACTGGAGGCTGCCTGTTACCAAGCTGAGAATTCTGGGAAATGAACTATTGAGAAGACCGCTTTAACAGGTGTCATAGATATGTTAGGGATGGCTCAATGAGCACATTTCTTAAGTATACAAGTGACAGGTATAGACTGTTTCTCAAAAGTGACCCATCCCTGCATGACATATGTCCAATTAGTCCGAGAGGAAAAAATTTGGTGAATCAGATTTGGCTACATTCCTGAACTCCCGAAGTGTGTTAGATTGGTTAGACATACAGTTCTTGCTGTAGAAGACAGGCGCACTGTCAAGAACTAAAATTAAATGATGAAGGTCATCAGAATGGAAACCTCAGGTCAACATTTGATTGAAAGTGAAGGTTCTTCACTCAAAATATGTATATAACTAATGAGCATCTATACAAGCAAAGGCATAGAGAAGCAAACTATGCTAATGAGCCATAAATATTCTGCTGGTTGTTATTTATTAACACCAATTACTAAATTCAATGCCAATTAAAGTATTTACAGACCTCACACCAACAACGTCCATGTGACAACCGTAAAATAGTAATATTGTAAAAACAACTTTAGTCACAACAGTAATGTATGTTTAGTTAACCGATGTTTAGATTTACTAAAAAGCAAAGTTACATTAATATTTTAATAAAATTACAAGTAGTTGAAAAGTGCATGGCATTTGAAATAAAGTTGAAATATAAATAAAGAAACAAACATTAGGACTAGGGACAAATTGTGATTGATATCCATTTGATTGCCACAACAAAATAACTTTTTTTACTTTAATATTGATTGAAAAATGAGAAGACTCCAATTCTAAGTTATAATAAATTCTTCTTCGTTTTAGGAAGTAGGCCTTTACTAAAGTGTTGGAGAGTTTATCTCTCACCAGCTATGAGCTCATTTCTCTTATCTCTCACCTGCTATGAGCTCATATCTTTTAATATGTACTGTGCTTATTCTTATGCTTTAGCAGTTACGCAGTTGTCTGAACAACAACAAAAATACCCCTTAAAGAATTAAAGATTCTTGGATTTCCAACTACCCACAAGCAAAGAACTGTACTGAGAAAACACAAGACACACCTGACTGTACATTACTTATGTTAAAGGTTTATCTTGTAAATGAAAGAATGCTGATTCATAACTAAATGAGCAATTTCATCAGTTTAGCAATTGATGATCATGTGCACACAACACACGGTGCAGAAAATGAACAAAACCCTAGCCCTTTCAAAACAAGTTGTAGAAAAATTCATAGTCACAGTTGCTTTCGTAAGCATTTCAAGAAAGGGCAGTGTGGAGCATCTAAATTGTACAATATAAAACATTGTAAGTAATGTGGCTGAAAACAGAAAAGCAGAGTTCTTTAAAAACAAACAGTGCTTCCTTTACAAGTGATTTTTTTAAATAGGTGAATACTCTAGCCAGACAATTTCAGAAGATCACTGAAGCCATTGTGAAACAATCCAATTCAAGCTTCTGTTCAGCTGAATACTATTTTTGCTACAAGATATACATCATTTCTAATTTGTATTTTGTATTTCAATGTGGGCATTCGTTATGAGATCCATCTCTCAACAAAGTCTCCTAGTCAGTAACCAGGTCTCAACCATTGCTAACCAAGGTAGAAAAAGTTCTGTCTACTGTTACCACCTGCATTCTCTCTTTTTGTACTGCATTGTGCAGGTTCTGGTAACGAGATTCATCCATTTTAAACTTATTTTTTGTTCAAGTGGAAGATGCAATCTTTTTTCCAACAGGCTTTTGCAGTTCGAAAATATTTGTACAGTTGTCACTGTCAGTCAACCTAAAACATCAGCTTTCTTCTTTTGCTGCTTCCCCCTGAGCTTCCCCAGTTTGTTCGGTGGGGTTTCTCTGTGCATCTTCTTCCCCTTCTGCAAGCAAAAAGATAATTTTTTTTAGTAAAAATAGTATGAAAAATGCAACTGAAATTCGTATATTCCACTGTGTCCATATCCGGCAGATACAGAAATCTGGGTTTGTTTTAAGCAATTCTAACTGGTTACCTATAACGAGGAGAATGAGATTCAAAATATGAAGGCAGACTGCCACTTAAGTAATGCAAAAATGGTGGGTCTTCATTAGGTTATAAGTAACCGGATGGCATTCTATAGCTAAAGAATGTGCCATTCCTAACTTTCCATCTACGGAAACTGATTTTAGTATTTCAGAGGAGCAAATTTAATAATAAGACATAAAACAATGTGTGGTGTGGCATGTATATAATGTTTTTTTTTATATTCGTTCTCCCACACTTCATATTTATGGCATATACCTCAGCATATTAGTTAGTCTAATAGATGACTTTGAGAGATACGAAGAGGATAGATTATCATCTGTACCACTGTTCTTGCCTTTCTTAAAATCGCTAAATTTTAGTGTGTGTTTGTTTACACATATAAGTATATACATATATATAGTTCAGAAGCATTTTATAAGATGTATCTACAAGGAGTTAGCAGAATTCTATGTAGAATTTAATTATCACAACTATTAAACTGTGTCATGAATTAATCTTGGCTTAGGATCATTGCCTCTTGGCCCTACTTAGCTTATAAATAATTTGGCCTATGATTTCTCTATGGCCATGAATCCTACCTACTCTGTATGAGATATTTACTTCCTGTTCTGGAAATATGGGCTAAGCTGTTCTCATAACAGCTGGGAAACATTGCATCAGTTCATCTCCTGGAAATGCATATTTAAAAAATTCAGTAGTAATCATATTTATTCTAATTTTGTCCTGAATAGCTTGTGACCCATCATATTATCCAAAACTTAGCACTAATGTGGCTTAAGAAACCCTTGTAAATAGTTTATTCTTCCTCTCCCTCTATGACTATAGAAACAAAGGGGCTCCTGAGGATTTAGCTGATGGATCATTGGTATACCAAAAGGTTTATCATTTCTAAGCTATGAAATATGCATACACACACACACACACATTCAACCTATATATGGTCAATATATACTGTGTGTGTGTGCATGTGTGTGTGTATGAATATGTGCAGGTGTGTGAGTGTATGCCAAGTATAAATGTAATAGTGCATAGATATCAAAACCTAATACACTGTTTTCAAGAACAATTCCTCTTGCATAGTTTTCTTTTGCTAAAATATGGATACTTACCAGTTTTATTTATATCAAGTTCAGATAATTTCAGGGATAGTTCACTAGAATTCCCACTTGTTGAAGACACAAGTATATCATGAAGAGCATTTCTTCTTCCAGTTCTTCCTGAAGCAATGAAATCTGCATATGTAGATTCCACATCAGTCATTGCTAACAAGTATCCTCATAGCAGTATCTTAAAGAAAACAGAGAAACATAGTCTCTTTACTGCAAAGAAGAAGGGCATGCAGTTAAGAGATGGAGAAATTTTTAAATGTTTTTAATATAAAAATGATATACTTGATTTACAGTGAAATTTCATATTAGGTGAAGGATTTGGAGAAATTATCCAATAGGATACTGATTATAAAATCCCGAAGCAAAAACAGAACAGAAACAATTCTGAGTGTACCATAAATGATTATATTCAATACTCCTAGTGACTATTCTATATACTGTCTCCAAAATAAAGGCTTAGATCACAAAATAAGGGTCAAATGAAAAACAAATGATAAATAGTACCAAAGCACACCAAAATAGAGAAAAGCTATGTAGCTTACAATTTCATTGCCCAAATGCCTTTCAAATAAACAGTATTTATTATTTATGTTATTACTTTATTTTTTACTGTAAACTGCCCAGAGTCATGAAGCTGAGATGGTGAACAAGGTAAAGGAGTCCCTGTAGATTTTACTCCACTAGTCGTTGCCAACTATAGGAGGTGGTGCTCATCTCCATTTCAAGGCCAATGAGCCAGCGCTTTCCGAAGACAATTTTGTGGTCATGTGGCCAGCATGACATCATGGAGTGCTATTCCTTCCCATTGAACTGGAACCTATTCATCTACTCACATTTGCATGCTTTTGAACTGCTAGATTTGGCAGGAACTGGGGCAAGGACAGGAATTTACACTGTCTCGTGGTGCTGGGTCTTGAACGTGGGTTGCCAGCTTTCCAGCTGACAAGCCCAGTGTCTTAACAGCGGACTACTGCACTGCCTTAGAGTGGGGCAGAAAGTTTAATAAATAAATAAGGATTTAGGACATGGAGGATTTTGGAAGACATTTGTTGGAAAAGTTCCACATTAGCGATGCGATAGCTGAGAAGATTGTCAGTCTCTCTTCACAGATCTTACCAGAGATGAACAGAAATGAAAACTAAATCCCCTGTGCATACTACATTGACAGCATGTAGTTGTCTATGTAGTATATCAAAGCAGTATTCCTTGAATTATGTTGTGTGGAAGATCACAAACTGATGCAAGTCTTGAAGGAATCATTTATTTATTTAAATATATATGCCACCTAACAACTTTGGGTGGTTCACAAGTGGAAAGAAGAAATGAAAAAATACAATACAATATTCAAAAATGAAGAATAAAATATAGGGAGGATGACAGAAAACCAGACAGGAATGGAAAAATAAACCCACATAATCCAAATAAGAGTTTTGTGGGTTTTGGATCTTTTCAATTCCATCAATTAAAGAACCCTATTTACAAATAAAGACATGTTTGCATATGTCTTCCCAGACATCACACTGAAAGAACAAGAAAAATAATATAACAATGTTGGATTAAAAAACCCCAAAGTAATGTAAGCTTTTAAATGAAACGGCATTGAAGGTCCTATTCTTTTTCCTTCAATGTATCTTGACAAAAATTTAAGTATTGTAATTATTTACTGATATTTTATTATTTAATTAATGTCTATTTCTGTCTCATATTTTTATGAAACTTTTGTTTCCTTAAATATACATTAATGTGTAATATTGTATTTAAAACTGAACAGAGTCAAAAGCTAAGATACTTTTATTACTTAAAATATTGTTCCCGCACTCCCACCAAAATTTCTGCAATTGCTTATACAGGAGGTTATGCCAGTGGTGACAGCAGCATCTAATAAGCACTTGGCTAGCAGCTTACAGCTGTCCCCTCCTGAACTGAAGGAGTGGATTTTGCGTTGAATGCAGATATTGGAATGTTACTCTGGTTTCTTTTAATCAGCTTCTATAAACCGACTGCTTTCAGTGGAAGAACACTCTTGAGGCAGACCTGCTCGCTTAACAAGTACTTGGGTATTTTTAGCTTAACCTCTTTATTTGTGTGGTTTTCCTCTCTTCTTTTCTTTTGCTCATTCAGCCAAATCTAAACAACGGCAAGAGCCTTCATGGAGCCACTAGAACAGTTATTTGACAAGCAGGAGGATAGGGATTAGGTACAACATTTTATGCAAGCTAAATATAGCCATATTGAATATCTCCAAGCAACTTATATATAAACGGCATGTGACACAGCCATCTGCTCAAACGCACTACTTTAATCTAGTAAAGAACCTAAACTGGGACTCATGAATTCATTAAAGCCTTCCACAAGAGAATTACTTCAAGAAATCTTCAAACTGACAAGAGCTTCTCTCATGCATCCATAATTCATATCTGACAGACCTTTTTCTAGGACAGGGATGTAATGTTCATGAACTGCAAAACTGTGATTCCAATGTGAGCCCAAATTCATCATCTTTAGAAGGAGCTACAGAAAGCTTAGAAACTATAATTTTACCTTTACCAGATCACATTATTTTATCTCTTACCAGATATTTTGAGGTTGGTTTTATTTGTTTACTGAATTTAAATTCCATTGAAATCCAGATCAACCTCAGGGGACACATGCCATTCTGGGACACAAAGCACCAGCAAGATTGGCATGGGCTCTTTTTCCAGCACAATGCTGTTTCAAGACCTGGAGCAGTTGGTATGAAGAGAATGATAGCCCAACTTCACATTTCTCTGCCAAAATAAATTGTATCACAACAATTTTTTTAAAAAACGAATGGGGATAGAATACTCTTGCAAACTATTCCTTAAATCTTATCTTTTCTCATTAATATAAGCATAGAATTTTCTCACTCACTTTAGCAATCTTCATCTCATTCCTATGCAGGGTTTTGTTTTGACTCTTTAAAAATCCTTATAGGACGTGAGTAGAATGCTGTCCTTTCTTCAGCTGGAAAATATTTAAAAGGAAGCACCTTACAACATACTTTTTAATTTATCTTTCCTATAACTTGGGGGTTTCTCCCAGAATGAGAAACTGTGATCTTCAACATATTTTGGTCATGAATGAAGGATGCTGAAAATTTTCAGGCTATCTGTAGTTTCCCAACACTCCATTTTTTTCTATCCTGAGAACATCTTGAAGAGGGTGGGCCAAAATGGTTGAAGGGTTTTAATTTTTTGGGGGGGGGACGGGAAGAAATAAAGTAGGATTAGCTTAAGGAATCCACATTGCCTCTTTAAAACCCCACTGCCATTTTCACATTCAATGATGTTGTTATACGCCACATAGCCTACAGTCCTTACAGGTAAAAAATATGTTACCAAAAAGTGTACCTGTAACCCTAAGGATGTTGCACAGTGCTGATGAGTGAAATGGGTGAACTTAGATTTGCAAGACCTAAGTTCAAGTACTCCCCGCATCATATAGCTTCCCAAGTAATTTTGATCAATCACTCCCCATACAAGTTCACCCTTATTCCCATCATAAAGAGCTAATCTCTTCAAGAAAAAAAAGAATATACTCATGCAATAAACAAAAATAGTTGGAAGCCAAATGATTGCATCAAGTGTATTGAAAAGGGAAAAGGGAGATGTGTGTAGCTATTTTATATAATTTCATTTCTCTACTACATCAGCTCTTGTACACAGAATAAATCAATATATACACATTTGAATATGTATTCAGTTTGGCTATTTTCCTGTTGCTCACAGCTCTTAAGAATTGAGGAATAAAGTAAAAAGAATGGAGCAATTTCAAGAATTGAATTTTGTGCAGCACTTCAAAACACACATTCAAATCATGGGTAGGACCACTTTTATTTTTTATATATATTGTATTATTTTTATTATGCTTTAAATATAAAATAGATTTTTCTTAAAAAGCTGCAGCTAGAGGGCAATGTCATAATAAGAGTTTCATGGCCTCTATAAATTTAAAATAGTTTTTATTTCTTTTTTTCCTTAAAGTTGCTCCTATCAACTGCAAAAGTGCAGGGGGGAAGGGACATTTTATTTCTCATCAGTAGAACTGCATATGAGACGGCATCATACCATTATGGCCTTCTACTGAAACTAAATGCTACAGATAGCTTTCCATTTTGTGAAGAATTAGAGAAATTGTAGCTTCAAAAGGTGTTGAGGGGTAGTAAAAGCAGAGTATGACGGGGTAGTAAAGACGGGGTAGTAAAGGCAGGAAGCCAGGAAGATTTGGTGGGAAAGTGACAACTGATAGTCTGCTGTTGATGGGCGGGGGAGGGAGGGCAGAAGGTTTTTTGGGGGGAGAGGGAGAAAAAACCCAGAAAATGCAGTGGGCATAGAGGGAGGGGTATCACAGGCTACATCCAACCTCCTGCCAGCTGGCAAAAGGCCACGTGTTTTCAGCTGAGTCTTTGAACAAGGAGCTGCAGATATGCCACAGATAGCTATTTGAATTGCACCTCAGGGAGCTACCAGTCTCCACGGCCAAACAAATAAGCAAAGCAACAGGAGAACTAGAAAACAACATACTCTGTGGCTGATGGAGGGCCTAGAAGTAAGACAAGGCAAAACCCTCATTTTCTGGATTGCAGCTGCGGAGAGGAACAAGTTAAGTTGCACCTAAAGCTGCCAAAACGTCCTTCTAGAGCTTTAAGTTTAATTTTATTTGTTAAAATGGTAAACCATATTAATTCTTTATTAAACCCAAGCATTCCAGCAGAACATTTTTCCCATTATGTTCAAATTTGACTTTCACCATGGTGTTAATTTCTCATGTGATCTGGAATCATGTTCTAGATATGTTTTTGATAACACATTCCACTGCAGGACAGGCAAGAAAATAAAGTAGCAAGAAAAACAGAAAGAAAGGGTGGGGAGGAACGGAAAGGAAGATTTTTCAAGGATTATTTAAGAGATTTTGAACATACCAGAAAAGAGACACATAAAGAAATAATTCTTTCTAATCTTCTCTTAAATTAAAACTACCACCAAAAGGTACGGTTTTCCGAGCTAAAAACCAAGGTACACAAACACAATGAGCTTAACACAGTAGAACAATAAAACTGGGAAAGACTATATTTTCTGGATCAAAATCTCTGATCCTTTCAATATAAAGATATATAATAGTGTCATACTATTATTATATACTACTATTATATTAAATTCATATCCCACTTTTTCTCTGGGCATCCAAGGCACCATTTTAAATTCAATTTAACTCCATAGCTGAGTTCTGAGATGAAGTACAAAAGCACTGGGTAACTTAGCAAATAATTCTAAGCAAACAACTCCTTTAAAGCAAACAACAGTGGGACTCTTGATATTAATTTAGTCCAATGTCACATACTAATTATCCCTATCAGACTGCTTATTTACAGCAATCTGTTAAGGTGGAAGCTGACAATAAATCTTGTTTTCATGACCTACATAAAATTATAATCACTAAGTGGCAATGAATATTCTGTATTAATCAATTAAAGATGCTTTAAAGCGTTTTCATGCTAGTTGCATATTATTATTGCTTTCCACGCCCACATGTCACTGTTAATTAAAAAAAATCATTTAAACAAATAAAATGATGAAACTGATCTTGTATTAAAATAATGGGCACAGCCTTGAGTATATGAATTTAAATATATGCATAGAGAAATCAGAAATCCTAACCCTGTGGATTATGAAAATGTCCTACTTCCTTATCCCTTATATAATAATAAAAGATTAGCCACATTTTGGCTAGGTGGCAAGTTGTAATTAATACAAAAATAAAGTGAAAACTTCTGAACTTCCTCTCATTATGACAATCTGTAGAAAATGGGGAAGGAATTCAATTAGTACAATTTATTTTTTATATATTTATTTTTTATATAGTGGTATTCATATATTTATTTTTTATATAGTGGTATTCATTTTGAAAGCTATTATTCCTTATAAGGAAGCATACATAGGGCAAGTTCTGAATAAAAAAAAACCCCTTAGTTAATGGATTATTGACTACAAACTGACCACAGCCATCTGGTTAAAGGTATTGGGACAGAAATCAGGAGACCATGAGTTGTAGTTTTGCATTAAACATGAAACCAGTTGATGACTGTGGCCAGTCACTCTCAGGCCTAAGAAAAAAAGCAATATCATGCCACTTCAAAAAAAAAAAATGTTGCCAAGAAAACTGCATGAACTATATGGGTCCTATAGAGTTGGGTAGACAATAACTTTTAATAATATTAACAAACATCATTATGGAAAAATAACTACTACACCTTGTGAAAATGGTAATGCATTTGACTGTGTGAAGTTTTTAAAATTAGCTTAAATTTCAGTTCGGGCCTTGGATGAGAGAGTGTCAAAGTCATGTGTCGCTGGTGCTACATTGCTAAGACTTGCTATACAAAATAGCGCTGAAACAGGAATAGTATTAGGGTTTCCTAATGCAGCAGTGTTGTAGGCAAGTGCTTCTCTTTGCCTGTGTGTTTGGAGTTTATCTGACATTCGCCGAGTTGATCATTTACCTGGTCATAATTTAAGCTAATATTTATCTTGTCATAAGGCAAACAATGCAATATTTGCATTTAATTTTGCACAACTGTGTAAATTCACATAAATGCAACTGTTGGAATAGATACTGTAGAATTGCCCACCATTTGGTAAATCTAGGATTTACACAGTCTATTTTTCTACTACAGCTATAATCCTGGCTTAAGAATTCAAATGATATTGAGAAATAAAGTTTAAAAATTCATTATGCAAGCCCATATTTTATGTCTATGGGGTAGAGAAGATATTACAAAATTCTAATTCATTTAATGCTTATATTTAAACCAAAAAAAAGAGGGGGGAGGGGAGGACAAAATGAAAATAATATTGAAAACTTGGAATACTTAATAGATTCAGAATAGTATCCACAATATGATCTAATTAGCAAATTGTCACTGCACCTCTTGTCCAAATACTTTTGAAATAAAACAGGAATCATCAGAGATGGATTACTAGGAGGAACAGTGCATTACTTTTCTACTACAATACACTAAACATTTGTCCAATCTGATTTTACTGATCCAAATTGCCATATTACAATATTTGTAAAAGGAAGCAGGTGCGTTTAAAAAATCTGGAAGTCAATTCAGAAGGCCTTTTTATATCAGGCCCATCTTTCAAAACAGGTATGAAGAACTAAAGCTTTGCTTCAAAGGGAAAGCTTTAATATACTGAAAGCTTAAAAGAGATCCAGTAAAGAAACCGGTTTTCAATTATTTACAGAAATTATCCTACTAGAGTGATAAAGAGGATTTCAGCAAGGATAGGGAACAGCAATTTAACTTTCTAATATGACCTGCCTCTTTCAGAATTTACCCAGCAACCTAGTTTCAGAGAAATATTATTCATATTCAGTTATTTAATCCAAACAACCACTCAAAGCTTGATGCATAAGAAAACTAATTGGTTTGTTGCAGTTTTGTTTGTTTTCCAATTATTGAAAATATATGCAAAATTAGGAGAATAAATTTTCTGAAGAGGCTGCCTAAAATTATTTAAAATGGATATAATTTATATGTGTTAAATAAACTATAAATTACTGCCTACAGATCACATTACCTGTTGTTGTTTAGCACCTTCTGATTCTTCATGGCCCAATGAATATAATATTACCAGGACTGTCTGACATTTAACCTACTTCTTGGAGTTCTTATAATATCATATTTGTGGAATCAATAGTACTGTCTTGTCATCATGCCTTCCGTTAATCAGTTCCTGGCACATATGTAGATACAGAAAAGTTTATGTATGTGAGAAGAAAGTCATTTGTCATCAGTTCATAAAAGCCTGAAGATGACACTGTCGCTGCTTATTTGATTCCACCCTAAAGCAAACTTTGCTCGCCAGACAGGAAAAACCCTTCATTAGAAATCCTTAGATACATTAACATAATTAAACATGAAATATTTAAGGAAAATCAGAAGATAGAGCTTATATAATTAACAAAATGGTTCTCAACTAGTAATACAGGTTGTCCTCAATTTAGAATCACAAATGAGCCCCAAAATTCTGTTGTTAAGCAAGGCAATTGTTAAGTGAGTTTGGCCCCCATTTTATGACCATCTTTGCCACAGTTAAGTGAATCACTGCAGTTGTTAAATGAATGATGCAGTTGTTAGGCAAATCCAGTTCCCACATTGATTTTGTTTGTTGGAAGCCAGTTGGGAATATTACAAATGGTGACCAAATGACTTTTACTTTTAACAATCCATATCATTAACTTGTCATTTTTAAAACCACTTTCAACTCAGTCTCAATCTTGTCAGGTAAAATCTGTTTCTCTTCCATAATATATTTTAAACAGAGTCTATCTATAGAGGCAGATACTATTAAACTTAACTTCTGGGCCCCCTGTTAACAAGTATTTGATATGGTTTGATATATGACCCGAATTATTACAACTCAAAAATTGCACATAATAATAATAATAGCATTAGATTTATATACCGCTTAATAGTGCTTTTTACAGCTCTCTTTAAGCGGTCTACAGAATCAGCATATTACCCCCAACAATCTGGGTTCTCATTTTACCGACCTCAGAAGGATGGAAGGCTGAGTCAACCTTGGAGCTGATGGGATTCGATCGGCCAAACTGATCTGCAGTACTCTGTTCTTACCACTTGAGCCACTGCAGCTCCATATGCTGGAAAGTCCCTAATTTATTTACCAGTAGATTAAAATCCAAAGATTAGTGGCTTTAGATAAGGAGAAGTATTTTTGTTTAAATTAATCTCCTTACTTACAGTTTAGTGTGTGCAATGACATTATACAGATTTCTCCATTCCTCATGATATACTTTCCAGTCCATGTGCATTAGATCCAACACTATCTATCTGGAGTTTTCAAACTTTGTAAGATTGCTATCTCTTCAAATGAGTATTGAATTTTTGTGGCTCCTTTGGATAAAATCAATGATTTTGTTGTGGCTTTCAGGGAAATATATTTGTTGCTTATTTCCAATAATTAACTTTTAATCTATATATTACACATTTTGCAGTACAATTGCCTGCTATTTTTCAAATATCTTCTAAGTTGATTTGAGCCACTTTGGTGTTTGAGTTAAAAGCACTGGGTTAGAAATGAGGAGACTGAGTTTTAATACTGCTTTAGGCACAAAGTCAGGAGGAAGGCAGCAAGGACAAATTATTTCCAAATTGTTGTTGAGAAAACTGCAGGGTCTTGCCCAGTTACCAAGAATCAAGGCTGACTTGAAGGGGTACAGACACATATACATTGCTTGCTGCACCATTGGTAATTTACAATCTGAGAGCTTTACAACAAGCCCTATAATGTGTGGCAGACTTGAACTAAAGAGATGCTGTACCTTTATATTTTGTTATATAAATGAAGTCATACGATATAGCATTCTTTCCACATTCACTTTCCTCACTGGCAAAAACTATGTATTTTCTAGGTTAGCAAGAATATAAATTAAGAGGATTAAAGCCAACACAAAGATTATTTATAGTGCTATCCCAAAAAGGCAATAAATCAAAAGCTACTGCAATCATATCAGCTATGTTTGTTTTTACTTGATCGTCTCATAAAGCATTTGAAGGAAATAAACTTTTTGTTAGGCTAAGTTCAGTTTCTGGTGTCTGCATGGATAGTCCATGTAATTTTTTACTTAAAAATGATTCATCAAAACTGTTTCTTTTTCAATGTTCACTATAAAAGAGATCCTGCTGGGTAAAGGCACCAGACTAGAACCAGGAGACAATGAGTTCTAGTCCTACTTTACACATGAAAACTAGTTTGGTAACTTTGAGCCAGTCATTCTCTCTCAGCCCAACTCACCTCATAAAGTTGTTGTTGTGGGGAAAATAGAAGAAGGAAGGAATATTAGGTTTGTTGGCTACCCTGAATTATCTATTAAATAATCTTTCAAGTACTACCGTATATACTCGAGTATAAGCCGATCCGAGTATAAGCCGAGGTCCTAATTTTACCCAGGAAACCTGGGTAAAAT
>JANHJO010004286.1:58561-71202 GCA_032468235.1 Pseudoxyrhopus heterurus
TTCAAATAAAACTAAAGAAGGAGAAAAACAAATAAATCCTAATTATAAATTCATTTTTATAATCCATAATTCATTTCTGTTTGGCAAAGCTATTCTTAATGCTCTTTCCAAAACCCAGAAAAATTGGGCACTTCTTTGGGTAAGATATTCAAAAGGATGGAGGCAGTAGCAGAGAAGGTCCTACTCTTGGATTCTGCCAGCCAAAATTCCTTGACTGATGGGATATACAGCATGTCCTTCCTGCTTGACTGGATGAGACAGGGCAATGTTATTGAAATGACACAGTTCCTCAAGTATAACCTTTGGTTGCCACAATATCTGAGAGATCCGAGGCAAGAATGTAGAGAAGAGCATCAAAGATGATTCGGAGATCTGAAGCTAAATCCTATGAAGGATAGTTCAAAGAACAGGGCATATTTAGCCTTCAGAAAAGATGACTAAGAAGTGACATGATAGCAATCTTTCAATAAATAAAGGCTGCCTATTGGCCCACTAGATAAACCAGACCATGAAATCAATTCCAAAGGATAGCTAAAACTAGTTTTATTGAGAGTGGCTATAAAAACAGAACGCTAAAAGTCTGATAATGCTGTACATCCTTGTCCTCCTTCCTATAGTTCAGTGAATTAGGGTTGTGGTGATCCAAGCTGTTCTGAAAGTTATTTGGACATTCTGGACTTAAAAAAAAATGTCCAGAATGCATAGTCTGCATAGTCTAAAGGGACCAAAGCATATCCATTGAAGTCATTTCCCTTACTCTCTGTGCTGTCACTAGCAGGGCACAGATCTATTCTTCATGATACCCAAGGGTGGGACATGATCCAGGAGGTGGAAACTTTGCACAATCAAACTTGAAAAAGGTGGAATTTCCTGATTGTGAGCACTATTAAGCAGGGGAACAGTCTGTTTCCTGGAGTTGTAGATGCTCAATCACTGGGAGTTTTCAAACAAAGTGTTAGAATCTGTCGCTACTGCCACCGCAATTGAACAACACCCAGAGTCTAAGTCGGAAAGCAATGAGTAATTTACTTGCTTGGAAATGTAGGTACACGCTCTTAACTCAGAATGAAATGAAAACAGCGTCAACTTCTGCCAGTTAGCCGCCCAATATATAAGAAAACAGAAGCCAGGATAAATTAAAGGAGAGTACAGAAGAAAACAGGAGAAACTAAGTATCGCATAACCCCGCCTGCTGCTCCGACAGTGGCCCCACCTCCCAGCTGACAAGCGGAGCTGGAACCTCCACGTCTCTGCTGAGTCTTCCTAAAGCAGGAGCAGCACCAGCGTGGCATCAAACAACACCCCGATGCTTGATAGACGGGATATAGCGCGGTCTGGGCGGCGGCACAGCTGACATCAGGTAATGGCAAGGATCGTTGGTGTGGCACGATCCTCGACATTCCTTTTAATTATTGAGATATCAACCAGTTTTATTTGCTTCATTTTATGTTAGTAAGTCAAATTTAAGTGTGTTCTCCTTTAATTGTAAACTTTAGTTATTCTGGTTCCCTCTAGTAATCTAATATTCAAATTCCCATCCCATCATGTTCTCTTCTTAGAATTCAAACAGCATTTTCCCATGGAAATCCATCTTGACTTTTAGTGTATTTATAAATTTCCAAAATCAATGTTATAATTATTCTTTTGCTGTTTAAATCAATAAGTTTTTTAAAAATGTTCTTAAACTTTAACTGTGAGCCTGTTGTAAATCCCTTGGCTTCTGGGCACTCAACCCACAAGCTGACTGTGGAAACCTCAATTTCTGTAGTTTACTTAAAAGCAGATGTCCGAAGTGCAAGTGGCAGAATTCTACAATCTCTCTTTTATCCGAAGAGACTTGACCAGCAGAAAGCAGTCTGGCTACCCATCTAACTGCAATGATAGCCTTGTTTCTATAGAAATGTCTGCTTTGCTGTGCTCACTGTCCCAGCCTTGGTATAATTTCAGTCAGAGCTGTTGGAAGATGGATTCCTTCAGTAACATCCTGCTCAGTGTCCCTGAAATTGAAACTCAGATACAGTTGGCTGACCATGAATGTGAGGTGTATGCTTGATTGCCCTTTCATTAGATAAGAATGGTATCTTTTGGTTAGCACTGCTAACAATTCCATGGAAGTGCCTAGTTTTTATAGCAATTTGTGATAACTATATACTGTAAAAAGAGCAGAAAATAGAGAATACATTATTGTTTACAGAGTGGAAAAATCTTTGAACTAGGCAGAACTGTGATGATAAAATTCTTAAAATCAATATCAGATTATATGGGAAAGTAATTCTTTAATTAAAGTTCAAAAATTTGCATGTTTTCTGATGTGTTCCTTTATGTTTAAGCATACCAAGAAGGGTGAGACCTGATTAATACTAGAATGACAAGTCAAGTCATCATAGAATAATAGGGCTGGAACCCTGAAAAACAGTCCAAAAAGAAGACAATTATATGCTACCTGCATACCAACACCAAGAAAACTGCCTGCCCATGGCTGTGAAGTAGCCAGAAGCTGAACTTGGCTTGGAGACACTGCATCTGAACATAAATAAAAGAAATGGTAGATTGCTTAACTTTTTCAGTTCTAATCATGTTTCTATTCCAATCCTCCACTTGCTTTGTTACTTATAAAACAGAGGTCACTTCCCCAAACTTCTTGGGCATGGTAAAACAACTGGGCATAGATTGATTAACCAATAAGGGAAAACTGGTATTGATTAATCAATCAGTTAAATTGGTATCCAGCTGAGAATAGAAACATGAGATGGAAAGGCTGCATTCCGTTCCAAAAATACTGCACAAGAACTGTTATAAAAAGCCCTTATAGTGTGTAAACTGATCTTAAGTTTGCAACTGTAAAGTCCTACTGAACTCAGATCAACCTGCAAGTATGCAGGACTGAGTTGCTACATATGACGTACAATATGCATGTAATAAATGGTTAGTGACTGTGAACTATTTTTCTGAGCAAATTTGCTTTTTCTTTGATTATTAGCTGGATTATCTTCATTGTCAGTTATTGCATTAATCAGTCTCAGTGGGTACTTACGAGACTGTACACTAAAATTTCACAGATTTAGAAGAGCACTCTATTAGCTATTAGTTGTGTTGGCTAAGAGAGAAACTGAAAACATGTCACACCTCAAGATCAGTTTTCCTCATTTGAGGAAAAGGACATACCCATATCCTGAGCTAGGCTGGAGCTAGCAAAAGGGACAGAAGCCACCAAGTCTAGGTCCAAAGAGAAAGAGTGGGCAGACTTCAAGTCCCCTTTTATCTTCCAAAGTCCTTGCTTTGTTGATTCACAAGACTGGCAGCTATTCTTCCTTATTGATTGGATGGGATTTGGGGAGGAGTTTCCCATGTGCTCAGGCCCAACTTCTTTTATCTGGTTTAGGGGACATTTTTTCTTTCTTTACTTAACAACTTGGTTGCTTCTTATCAATCTCCTGAAGGGATCTTTCAGACAAGATCCTTGGCTGTTGTCATCCTGCTTACACACTTGCTTCATCTTAGGTATGGCAGCTTCAGCCTTGTCTTATAAAGAAAGCATCCCAAATTCCATTCTCTGCATTTCCAAATCTGAGCAACTACAGTATGCTAAGCCAATAGCAAAACTCATTGTCCTTTCTGACCCAACAAATTTTGACACAGACTAGAAGCCAAGTCCACCTATGCTCAAGATCCCAGTACCTGTGCCTCAAAAGCTAGAAGACACATGTAGAAGTGCTTGCCTGTGCTAACAAACAGCTGAAGCAAGCACAGCTAGTTCAGACTAGTTTGCTGAAGGAAACCAAGCCTAATCAGGATCACAGCAGTGGGTTAAAAAGATCTTCTTCTATAGTTAGCAAGTATTGTAAGAAGGGCAAAAAGTTACTGAACAATGTTGTTCCATGAAGGTTAGCTTAGAATTCCAATTCAATTGAATCCTTACTACAAATAAATACCTCGTGTTGAATCTGGCTTGTCTTTTAAGTTTATTTACTCCTCTGAATACTATGCTTCTA
Source organism: Pseudoxyrhopus heterurus (assembly GCA_032468235.1). Classification (NCBI taxonomy): domain Eukaryota; kingdom Metazoa; phylum Chordata; class Lepidosauria; order Squamata; genus Pseudoxyrhopus; species Pseudoxyrhopus heterurus. The sequence goes on from JANHJO010004286.1 coordinate 62,554, forward strand.
GTGACCTTGCTTTTGTGTTCTGAACTTGGACTGGTGATAAAACCACAAGATGTGGTTGATAGATTTATTGCAACACTATCCCACATGATAAGTTACTGTTCGTGAAGCTAGGAAAAGAAAGTCCCTAGCTGCTTGCTGCTTGTAGTTTTAAAACCATAACCTTTTCTAGGAAGACACTTTGAAAATGATATAGTACAATTAAAAGTTTAAACCAGGGGTGTCAAACTCACTGCTCGTAGGCCGGATGTGTCATGTGCTGGCCCTGCCCCCGCCCGGTTTAGCAAACAGGAAAAAAGCCCCGAGATGTCATGTGACAACAACATGACAACATGAGTTTGACATCCCTGGTTTAAAATCATTGTACAGCTTTAGTTAAAAAGGACCTGCGGTGGCACAGTGGTTAGAATGCAGTACTTCAGACTACTCTGCAGACTTGCCGATTAGCAGTTTGGCTGATCAAATCCCACCAGGCTCCAGGTAGACTCAGCCTTCCATCCTTCTGAGGTCGGTAAAATGAGAACCCAGATTGTTGGGGGCAATATGCTGATTCTGTAAACTGCTTAGAGAGAGCTGTAAAGCACTGATAAGCGGTATATAAATCTAATGCTATTGCTATTGCTATTGTAATAGGTGAAGATTTGACAGTTTAAATTATCCCTCCCAGCACAGATTCTATCATTCTTGGTTTTGTATAATCAAGATCATTTATTCTAGATGTTTGTTTTCAAAAGCCATTAGCACTCTAATTAATTAATTGTATTATAAATTTATTAAAATAATAAAATAGGGTTAATGAGAGGTATAATGCAAATGATAATGAAAAAGTCAAAAGGGAAACAATAGAAGAGCTGTAATTGTTTGGGCCTAGACTACAAAATTTTATATATATATATATATATATACACACACACATATATATATACACACATATATATATACACACATGTATATATATATTTTTCTCTGAGATTTGAGATTTTGCACTTTGACAAGATGACATCAACTTTCTCTGTGTGCCTCAGTGACACCTTTGGATGTTGGCTTCTTCCATTACTGAAAAACAACCACTCTGGAAAGGTTTAAATGGTGTGTGCTATAGTTTACTCACATATTGGAATTTGAAAGAAATAACATGGCTTCACACATTTTTTTTAATTATTATTCCAAAGTGTTAACAACAGAGACATTTTGCTAAGAAATCCATTGGATTACATCCATTGTTAGGTAATAGAGTTCTTGTTTTACAGGTATTCACTTTTCTCTTACTTAATGCCTAAAATCTTCTCCACTGTGTAAGTCTTGTTGCAGTATGATAGGCATGCATGTAATGAGAGGGAAAATATGTGAATGAAGGCCCTTCATAATATCTTTTCTAGTTTAAATATTAAAAAAAAAAAGTACTCCAAAAGGAAATATTCTTTTGGCTGAATATTTTCTGCTGCTCAGTTACAATAATTTTCTTCTGAATAACATTGTATAATATCAGTCTATTATCTCAAATTCTGATTCTATTTTTATCATGTCAAATGAAAAAGCAAAACTAATATTATGTTTTCCCTTTTCAATGGTAAATAACCATTAGAATTTCTGGAAACTGGCAAAGTATGCAATTAATACAAAATTTCTTGATATGTTGACATATCCAAATGCAAAATTATATATACAGTATAGTGATGTACTGCTGACTCTTTGTTGGAAGCTTCTATGAGGTCTTCCTCCTATTTTTTGAGAAACTAATAGGAGAGAAAGGTGTGGCTGGAAAAAAGTCAATGATGCTGCTTTAAGACCTATATAAATGTTAATAAATAGATACTTTCAAGCGTCATCATTTTTTCCAGGCTCATTTAGAAGTCTGAAAAAAATCAGACTGATTCATTGAATTAGGATAGCAAAATATTCAAAACCTTTCTGAATGTTTTTTTTTTTTGAAATTTGGAAAATTTACATTATTGGCGTTATCTATTTATATCTATCAAAAGATACAGAAGTTTTCAGAGCTATTGAAACAATCTGTGGATAATTTGTATGGTGGTTGGAAAAAGAATGATCTTTGGTTATTCTAGCTTTAACCTTTTTATGCATCAGATAAAAATGGATAGTAGAACACCAGCTGATCCCTCCTATTCTGTACCACAAGGGAAACAATGTGGTGGATGGAAATAATGTGATGAATATACCTTACAGAAGGAAAGAAAGGAATGAATTGGCGGTGTACAAAATGGCTGCATGAACTTGTTTGCAAAGGCAGTGTGATGTAATAGTTATATCTGATCAGAACTAAGTAGACTGTGAAATAATTATGCACTTATTTAAAATACTGTTTTAAGGATCTATACAACCTTCATGATATTGTACAATAAACCAACCACACTGGTCTCAGTATATAAGGCTTGCACGTGGCAGGTCTTCTTTCCAAATGATCCTCTCCTCTAGTGAAACCACGAGGAATTCAGGAGCTTTTACTTTAAAATTTCAAATGTGGCTTGCTGAGTCAAGGAAACTGGGGCAAAGCAAGCTCCCCCCCCCCCCCCCGAGAAGTGTTAACTAGCATTAATCACTCTAAACTAGGTTGGAGACATCCAAATGACCAGCAAAGAGAAACAAGGATCTAAATGTGATTATACACATTTTTGTAGCCTAGATATGGAGCGTTATTCAAAATTCCAATGACACAAAATTGACTACATGTTTATGATTCCCTATTGTGATATGGTTGTAATAATCATCATTATGGCTTTATTTTGCCTACAGGGAAAAATACTTTATTGTACAAAACTCCAAAAAACTCAGGATTAGTCTAAAATGCATATTAACAAGATCTATATGTAAATTTCTTCTCCAGCTTGCATATGTTACACTTGTAAATACAATTAACATAATATTATAATCACAAATATCTGATTATTTCATTAAATATCAATAAATTGAGCTATATTATATATATGTAATACATATTGAAATAATATAACAAATATAATTTTATTAGTTGCAACCATTGAATTATTAGAGTTGAGAGTTAGAAAATCAAGTTAGGTTATACACAAACGCCCATTGATATAATAAACCTAATATTACAGTTGCAAACATTCGATGATTATAGGAGTTATGAGTGCATAAATTTATTTTTCCTCTCAGCAATCATAGATTTTTACAATTATTTTTACTAGGTTCTTTCCCAATTTTTTTATTAATTCATCCTAATAATATTCTAAGACCAAACTATAACAATAGTAGTTCTTAAAGGCAGGGGTATCTGAAGTAATGTTATTGTCTTCAGAATGGAGAGTGAAAAGGAGTGATATCCACTCCCTTTAAAAGTCTATTTGATTGCATATACAGTGGAACCTCGGTTCGCAAAAGCTTCCGTTCGCGACTGATTCAGTTCCCAAACAAAAAATCCAAACAAAAACAGCACAGAAAGATTCTTTTCCACGCCATTTTCACTTCCACGTATGTGCAGAATTGTCTGTGCATGCTTCAGAACGTGACCAAACTGGATCACAACCGCAGTCCAGGAACGAATTGCGGTCGCAAACTGAGGTTCTACTGTACATCAAACAGAGTGGGCTTTGTGTATCCAATTAATACTTAACATTTTGAAGCCAGTGATTGCAGACACCCCTGCTTAAAATGAAACAAGCTAAGGGCAAATTATTATTATTTTTTCTTTGCTGTTTTGTTTGATCACCCAATAAAGATCTGGCTTTTTTTAAAAAAAAAAAGTTCACAAAAGTATCCAAGAAACTAAAATTTGGAAATAACAATACTGTAGCTATATTTCTTACCCATGCACCAACCTGTTTGGTTGATTAATACTTTGGGGAAAATTGTAAAAAATAAAAAGACTGACTATTTAAAGCTAATATAGTTGGTGTTGGTGATTAGGTAGTGAATTGTGAGTTCAGATGCCAACTATTCCTTTAAAAAGACAAGTACTGGTATTTGTCAAGATAATTTGCAGAAGCTCTGAGTCTGGCTCCCTCCACCCAACAAATGCTTTGATGTTTCAAGCTGAAATGGGCTCATTCATTCTCAGACTGAGCAGTTTGCTCCTTTTCCATCATTGCAAATGAAATTGGTCATTAAAGCACTCTTGGCAGTGGGCTTTTAAAAATGCAGTCATTTATTCCACTGCACTTCCTAATAGTGTTTTGGATAGGCTAGGCAAAATGATAAATAAATGGCTATTTCTAATAAGTGAATATAATACTTGGGATCATTAGATGCAGGAATACAACATTTTATATTAATAAAGCACCATGCTATGGATTGATTACAGGTGAATTGCCATCTTTTTATTATTCATTTGTTACTATCATTAATAGAATCATCTTGGCACTAATAAACATCTCTTGAAACAAAATGTTAGCAGACTCTCTAAATTAGTTGGCTGTGTCCATTAAATAAAGAACTTAGCAAAGTTTACCTGCTTCACAATAAAACCTGAATGAACAATTCAACCTGGAACACTCATTGTAAACTTAACACAAAAAAGGACAAACTTTCTAGACTCCATCTGGTTGCTAGGCAATCAGAGCTCTAATTAGATTTGCATCTAAGGTGACCTTGCTTTTGTACTTTTTAATGATCTCCTAGTTTGCTCCCTGCCATCACTTTTCCAGCCAATTTTCTAGCTAAATTTGAAGTGCATGCAGTTCGATTTTGTAGAGGAGTGTTTTCATCCTAATAATATGGATTTAAATAAAACTTTCAATTGAATATCCACATTAATCTAAATCTGTCTCCATTCCATAAAAAATATCCATACATGTATCTGTATGGGTCTATGTGTTTTTTGAAACAACTTGTCTTCAAATATTATTTTTTGTCATTTTTCCACTTGAGAACTGTACGATCTCTAGGGCATAATTAAGTTGGAATCAGCAAATTAATTTAAGAGTTGTGGATTAAATTAGTTCATAATAGAATCCACAAAAGTTGAGTATTTCAAGTGCTCATTCTATCAAAATCACCCCATAACCCACATTATTTAGGAGGGGCCGCAGCCTATTAGAAAGTCTTTACAGTAACAAAAGTCTTTGTGTGGGGGCTGTATTCAAATTAGAGACATTTCTTTCATCTTCTTTTATCACCTTTTAACGACCCCCATAATCCCTTGCGAGGTGGAATCTGGGCAACTAAATGGAGCTGAGTGTTTACTGGCTGGATGGCCTTCCTGTCGCCAATGCAGAGTTTTGTTCAGCAGATATATTCTCATTGTGCCCAGAGTGAGAACTATCTGCCTCTACCTAGGATCGAACTCACAGCCTCCTGATCATGAGGCGAGTGCTCCACCTCTAGGCTACCGCACCACTCAGAGACATTTCTTTCATGAGCATCCATAATATTTCTCTTAACTTCTCAGATTTCTTCTGATTTTATCTTTAGAGTTGTGGGCAGAACAGGGACATACCATACAGGCAGAGAAATTTTCTCCTTAATATGCAGGCAGACAGGGCCTTTTGCATCAGGGGTAAGGAGTATGTAAGAAAACATGTATTAGTACATTGCAGTGAAAATGCCTTAAACATTTGCATGCAACATAATGTGAATGCTATTGTCTATGCTTTCCCAACTTACATATGAACATTTCAATACACAGAGTTTGCCTATATTTATTATTTTATTGCATGTTTCCCTTCAAAGTTGCTTTCTTGCTGGGAGGGAATATATGCATATGTGTGTGTGTGTGTGTGTGTGTGTGTGTGTGCATGAGAGAGAGAGAGAATGCTTTCTTGCATTTTTCTTGTACTTTTATTTTGCATTACCTCTTATTCTACATAAAACTTTTAATGAAATTATTACAAAAAAAGGAACTGTCTTCATTTATAATAAATATTATCCAGAAACAGAGGCTTGACACATGACCCCCAATTTTGGCAGCAACAATCATGAATAAATCAGTTGAATGGAATATAATTAATCATATATTGATTGTACCTGAGTGTGTATTATAATTGTACTCAATAAGCTTTCTTTCATATTCTTTCCTTTGCACATTCCTGAGTTATTCATTGATTGGGGCACTTTAAAATAGTTTCTTCTTTGACAAAGTCAGGTTTTGTGTAAACTTTAATCTTCTCTGCAACTAAGCAAATTAACTAAGTAAACTAACTGACTGAAAAGAAAATCAAGACAAAGCAATTAATGAATTGATTTGTTTTGCATTTATGCAAACACTCTTCTTATAAGACATAGCAAATCACTTCTATTTCTCAGAAGTCAATACAAAGCAAGGGAAACTGCCAAGTAAAAATCAGCAAGTCTCCATGGCTCTAGGCTAGACTAGAAAAAAAAATCACAAATGAAATTTAACATTACGGGACGGGACGGGACGGGACGGGACGGGACGGGACGGGACGGAAAGGAAAGGAAAGGAAAGGAAAGGAAAGGAAAGGAAAGGAAAGGAAAGGAAAGGAAAAGAACAATTTTGCCTCTTTCAGGAGTAAAAGGAAAATTGTATATCAGCTTAGCTTAAGGAACTAATTCAACATCCAAAATTGTAACTAGGACTTTATGAATCAGAATCTCTCTCCAATCTTGCCCTTATAATTTTCTGGTCCTGTGACTGTGCACATGTACTGTATATGCACACATTTAACATAAATTTGTCATATCCCTCATTTTTATTCACAATTTATTTCATAGATTTTTAACACTTATCTTCAGGATCCTTTTTAAATATGTCTATTGCCTATGTTCATTTTCTTAATATGAATTTCCACGATTTAAATTTTTTATTGCACTACCCACTTCTGATAAAAGGGCAGCCCCATGAATAGATATTGCATATGCAACTTTAAAACATGCTCTTTTTTCCACAGGCAGTTTTTTCAAATTCCCTTTTGTGCAATTTTTTTCCTCTTTCAGAGAAAGACGGATGCTACAGGACTCTGTTCAAAATGGGCATCTTTGCTTCAGCAGGTCATACAAATCTGCTTCCACAGAAATACTTAGCACATTTATTTTATATTCCTGTAACCAACTCATTTGGATGGAGGCATTTATGTGATTCATGGAAGCACAATAAACAGAGACCCCAGGATCTGGTGCCCCAGGGATGAATAATGTCTCACCCCAAAGCCTTCTGGGTTATACTAGAACTCCTCCAAAAGTTTCCACTGAATTATGCATTTTTTTTAGTATTGCAGAAGGTGAAAACTAATGTAAGAGTAATTATCATATTCACTGTATCTAACATTGGATTTAAATTGAATTAGGGTATTTTTTCCAACAGGCCACTGAAAGAGAAAATTTATCTATTTATTCATTTATTTATTTTTATCCCAACTTTATCATTTTTATAAATACTGGTAACTCAAGGTGGGTGAATGTATCTAATACTCTATCCTTCTCCTATTTTTCCCATCACAAGAACCCTTCAAGAGGAATTGGGCTGAGAGAATGATTGGCCCAAAGTGATCCAGATGTTTTTCAGGCCTGCTGAGGTGGGACTAAAATTTATGGTCTCCCAGTTTGGGGAAATCACTAGCTAAAGGAAAGCAATATGGAGTTTCTCTGGGGCAGGAAACAGCATAGGCTGGATTAGTGAATACATATCTGCTGGTTCACATGGGAATGCAATCAGTCTGGTGAGATCCTTATAAATAGGTTATCAACAATAAAAAAAAAATTCTTTGGCTTATTCACAAAATTATTTTGATTGATTGCACCTGGTGCCGTTTCTAGTCTGGTGCCTTAGCCACTAGGCCAAACTGACTCTCTGCTTCCTCATACCACTCCAGTAAGAGTATTTATTTTACTCTTTTCGTTGATTGGGTTCATGCTCTAGCTTTTCTGGCTTTTTCTGGATTTCATACAAGAATAATAAAAAAAGAAACATTGTGTACTTGTTAGACAACTGTCAGAATTGATACCTCTCTTGCACTTTTCAGAATTGATCTCAGAATTGATACCTCTCTTCCCCTTTTCTCATATTTATGATTGAGAAATATATGCAAGCACAAGCCATACATAATTTTTTATTCATTTTCATTCATTCATTCATTCATTCATTCATTCATTCATTCATTTTTAAATTTATTTGCCACCTTACTCCAAGTGCATATAATCACTAATTGATCATTTTTAAAGTCTAACAACCCACTCCTCTCCCTCAAAAACTCAAAACAAAGAGAACTTTTCTGCTATTGTGACTTTTATGGTTGCAGATCAATTGTGTCATACATCAGAATATATCCTAATTAAGACCAATGTGGTTTAATTACAGTATCAGTCATTTTTCCTATCTTCCTAATTCTGGAAGATATGCATCTATTTAGATCCCCAAATATTATGTAGGAAGTCATGACAATAAAACTTCTTCAACTTCAAAACATTGCATCTAGACAAAGATAACTTGTCTGCCTGTCTCTGTCGCTCTCTGTCTGTCTAACTTTCTTTCTAACTATCTATGACTTTGGGCCAACCAGTCTTTCTCAGACCAACCCACCTTTCAGGGTTGTTGTTCTAGGAAAATAGGAAGAGGAAGGTATGTTGGATATGTTTGCCATATTCGTAAAAAATAATAAAGGTAGGATACAAATAATAAAATAATGTCTGTCTTTCTGTCTCTATCTATCTATCTATCTATCTATCATCTATCTATCTATCTATCTATCTATCTATCTATCTATCTATCTATCTATC
>JANHJO010004287.1:46643-59610 GCA_032468235.1 Pseudoxyrhopus heterurus
CGAACAAGTTCTGGTGAGACTATTTTGCAAACAGCTGCTCTTTCATTTTAAAAGGACTTGCTAATTTATATTTGTTGATTTAGTTACGTTTGTAGAATAAAGTTTTTATTTCATTTTATTTCATTTTAACTGGTGTCGATCCGGGCGTTTGAAGTGTGGGACAGAACACTAGCAGTTTGTGGATCACAAGCAACCAGAAGGCTTTCTGCAGCTTGCTAGCGGGTCAAGAGGCTGAATTATACTCTGAACCCAAAGGACATTATCTATCCCACATTAAAAATTCTTGCAATGGTATATCTTTCTGTATGATTCTTCCTTTACCAGCTGATGCACTGCCAAGCACTTTAGTCAGTAACTGTCTATCTTGAAGTGTGGGGATAAGCCTAATTGAAGAAACAGGAATGACTTTTTGCTAAGTTAAGACCTTGCTGTTGAAGTACTAATGCAAAAAAGAAAGAAGAAAACAGACGAAGGATGCTTATCTCAGATTTGATTTGAGTTCTGCCCCAATAACTGAAATGTCGCTAAACAAGCAACCTTGTACGGTAGACACTAGATAGATCAGCAAAAACACTTATAATCTTTAATGTAAAGGAATTAACAGTAGAAATACTAAAAAGAAATTTCATGCATCAAATGGCAATAAAATATTGGAGTAGTTCTGTAATTGTTAGATTATTCTTGTTTTTTTACTTCCCCATTAGGAGAGAGCATTTGCTTTTGAGGGGAAGAAACAACATTGAATGCATTGCTGCCTGGCACTACCACTACTTGGTATTATCTTAGTTTGGTCTATGTAGGTGTCCAGCTACCAGAGGAATCCAGAGGAAAAGAGAACAGGATAAATCTCTTTGACAGAAGCAAAGACAGATGCTGGTCTCCTTTTGTGGGTTCTGCAGGCAGAAAGATGGTTTACTGCAAATCTATTAAATTACTCAAGATTTAGAAGCTGAAATTCAAACCCCAGCCCTGTACATACATTTCACCCCTGTGCCTAATATGCTTATATCCTTTTAATACAAAAAATAGTCATTGGTCGAATTCACACTGCATTCTATCCAATAGTAGAGCAATAGCAGATAACGTGACTATAGCTAAATAAATAAAGCAACATTATGCTTTTTACAGCACTCCGTTCCTTACCCCAAAACAGATTTTCCAGTTTCATCTGGTTTACGTACAGTAAATGGGCTGGGATCAATGGGAACGTTCTTGGGCATAAAATCTCTGAAGAAATGTAGAGGAGAAAGAAAAATCAATAATCAAATAAAAAGCTATATTACTTTCCAGGAGTAATATTTTTCTGGACAATAGAGTATTTCAGACATAAGTGCCATAAAATGTGTGTGTGTGTGTGTGTGTGTGTACACATATACATATACTGTACATACACACACATAGCGTACACGTACACACAGACAGACAGACAAAAATATTTCAGGTTAGGAAGTGATTTATTTGTATTACTGGTTGGACTGTACATCACTGTTTTATGCATACGTATATTAAATGACATCCTTCTTGTTAAATAATCCAAACCATGTCAAATTCACTTCTTGATAACTGATTCACACAGCCAACCTAGCCCACATGCTTATCAGCAAAATGCAAATATTTCAGAAAAACTTATATTGGTGAATTCCTGCAAAACTAGGTTCGTTTATAAATGCACTATGATGGAAACTGAACTAAATTTCTTTTGAAACTGGAAGCACACAGTACAGAATTCTATGGAATTTAGCACATCATTTATTGAATTAAAAAAGAAACAGTATGTAATTTCTAACAGCCCATTGCTACTTCAGTCTATTTTCTGTCTATTTTCTATTATATACTTTTTAAAGAAAATTGAATAAGAGTTTGGAGTAAAAAAGCAAGTTCAAAATGCAACATCAAATAAAAATGAAATAAACATACCGCATTGAATTTGTCATTGCCAAGCAAAAGATGTCATCAAAACTGCTGAGTTCATATGGTCGAAAAAAATCATTCTGAATATCAATCTCATCATCAAACTTATGGAATCGCTTCACTATTAACTTCCTCTGGTTTTCAGCACATGTCACTAAAACAAGTAAATCATACTTCTAAGTGAAAAGGAAAAATAGTGCTTGCATTAACTTGTAGATTTGTGGATGCATTGAATCCAAACACTTAAATGTTGCTTTTTTGTCATTGTATTAATATTTTTATTATTAGCATATTGAGGATTATGGACTTTCCATGTTAGAATATATGACCTCTCTTCTTTTAAAAAAAAAATAGTAGCAAATAAGCCCCTCTCCATGTTTCCCCTGCCAATTTCCCTAGCCAACTAACTTCTGTTAATGACTTTAGATAAGTGACAATACATATATTACAAAAACAAATCAGGTTTTTGGCCTGAAGGGCCATCACAACACAGAACAGTGCTTTATAGCTAACTAAGTCCACCTAGAATCATACGGCTGGAAGGGACTTTAGAGGTCTTCTAGTTCAACCCCCTGCCCAAAGCAGTAGTCTTTATACCATTCCAGACAAATGGTTGCCCAAACCTCTTGAAAACCTCCAGTGACAGAGCACCCAAAACTCTAAGAGGCAAATTGTTCCAATGATTAATCATTCTTACTGTCAGGAAATTCCTCCTTATTTCTCTTTGATGAGCTTCCACCCATTGCTTCTTGTCCTACCCTTAGCTGCTATGTATGACAGCTTCTTCTCTGTGACAGCTTCAAATATTGGAAGATCTCTCCCAGGTTTTTTCTTCAGTAGGCTAAACATACATAATTCCCTTACCTATTCATCATATGATTTGGCCTCCAGACCCCTTATTGTCTTTGCTGCTCTTCTCTACACTCTTTCTATAGCCTTTTTTGTACCATGGTGATCAGAACGGAATGCAGTATTTGAAAAGTGGCCTCACAAGTGCAATATAGAATGGTACTATCACTTTCTGTGATCTTGATTCTATCGCTCTGTTGACGTGGTTTATGACCGCATTGGCTTTTTTGGCAGCAGCAGCACATTACTGACACATACTTAAGTAGTGGCAAACCAGGATACTTAGATCCGTCTCAGAGGTACTTCTGTTGAGTGAAATAATGCCTAACCAGTATCTATGCATCTGATTTTTCCTGCCTAAGTGCAGGACCTTACTCTTCATGCCACTGAACTGCATCTTGTTGGATAGGGGCCAATGCTCAAGTATTTCAAGATCCTTCTGAATCCTGAGTCCATCTTCCAAAGTGTTAGCAATTCTCCCCAGCTTGGTGTCATCCACAAATTTGATGAACATCCTTTCAGTCTCATCATTTAGTTCATTTATGAGGATGTTGAAGAGCACTGAACCCAAGACAGAACCTTAAGGTACCCCACTGCATGCTTCCCTCCACATAGATGTAGTTCCATTGAGAACCACATGCCGAGTGTGGTTGGTCAGCCAAATGCAAATTCATCTGGTGGTGCTACTCTATTTCACATCCTTTCACATTGTTCTATTTTTTCAAAAAGTAGGCTGTGGTCTATTTACTAATGCCTTACTGATGTCTAAGTTATACTATGTTCACAGCATTTCCTTGATCTACTCATCCACTGTCTGATTATCTTTTCCAGGATTTTCACAGGTATTGATGCCAAACTGATTTGTCTGTATTTTCCTGGATCCTCTTTTTTCCCATTTTGAAGAAACTACATCAGTTCTTTTCCAGGAGTTCTGAAAGATTTCACTCAGTTGTTTCAAAATCACATCTACCAGCTCCTTCAGTATCCTACAATATAAACCATCTGGCCCAGGACATTTTAACTTGTCCAAAGCAGGTAAGTATTCTCTTACCCTATATTTCCTTCCCTATTTTGACATGCATTCCTGTTCTGTCTCCCACAGTGCTGCTTTTGATAAGTTGGACTATATTTCTCTTTTGCTTGAAGACAGATGCAAAGAAAGAATTAAACATGTGCTTTCTTCTTGCTGCCCATCATCTTATCAACGTCTTCCATTAGTTACGGACCATTTCCTTGATTTTCTTCTTTCTCCTTACATATCAACAGAAAACTTTTTGTTACTGTTCGTGTTCGTTGCAAGTCTTAATTCATTCTGAGCCCCGGCCTTCCTGACTGTCCTGGCAGACTCAGGCTATTTGCTAGTATTCTGTTTCAGTTACCTGCCCCTCTTTCAACTTTTTTGTACTTCTTTTTGTCCCTCAGTTTATCAAATAGCTCTTCGTGCAACTTCATCCATTAAAACAGGAGAAAGCCAAGCAAAATATCCCTCAAATCCAAAGTTTCCTTAATTATATTAATGCATGAAGTTGAAAAATGAGGGAACCATAATATATAAAGATGGAAAAGCGAGATAATCAGAGTATTATATACTGCTAAATCCATATTTCATATAGCTACATAAGGGGATAATGCCTCATTAACAACATGTAAGCTTAATTCACCACCATGTTAGGGAATTATTTCTATTAGGCCCATTTTATGTTGTATATTATACAGGTTATACAGTTTTTTCATTACTATACAAGTATAATTTACCTTCATCGAAAGGCAGTGGCAAATATTTTAAAACACCAGGAGTCCACCAAAAAGTGTAGCTTTAAACAAAAAACCAAAAATATAAAATGAAAAAAGCATTCATTCATCCTTCACATAACTTACATTTGCAATTGCCTCTTGCCACATGATGCTTCTCCTCTTGCTGCCCTTGGAGACCTCTACCCAAACCCTCACTCTATTCCTCATGCCCTACAGTTGCTAAGCCCAAATATATGTATACAAAATTACACATCCCATATTACCCAAGCCTCTTTTTCCCATACTCTTGATGTCAAATTTTAGATTATAAATTCTTGATGATATCATGCAGCAAATTAGAACTATTATTAAGATAAATGAGAAATTAGCTGTGAGGTTGAGATTAAATAATTGTCTAGCTTAATACCCTCCTTTTACATATACTACATTCCTTACTTCAGTCAAGAATGTATATCATTCTTAATAGAACAACCCATTAAAGTAAAACAACATAACATCCTTAAAAAATCATTCATCTCCAGCACACTTTTAATTATAGGTAATTAATCCTAAAGTAACAGAAATATACATCTTCCCCTTCCATTATAAAATGTGACATAAAGCAATTATAACATTGCTTGTTTATATTAAAAACTATATATTTACATCGATTATTAAATGATTTTTTCAAAAAGTATTCGTAAAAGTTTAAACTATCTTAATTCTGAATAACAGGGATTGAGCAGAGCATTATTCATGTTTAGCTTCTGGCTGCTGCAGAACTGTACTGCTGCATAATTCCTCCCAAATGTTTAACTTAGCATTGATGAATTTGTCCCAACCTCCATCTCTTTCAGTTTCTGGAATTTGTGAAATAGAACCAATTGTTAAAGATACTCCTATGCTAGACTAGTTTGCTATACCTGATATTAAAATCCTACTAATCATTCATAAAACTTGAGGTACAGAACTTGAGGTTATTTCATTCTCTTTCAAATGTCTTCTTTTGTATCAGTACCTTTTACCTACTAATTAATATGTCAACAAAGTAAAATCATACCTCTGGGTATGGTACTGTTGGTCCTTTCCAACTGCCAACCTTATTCTGTTACCATTCACACTGAATCTCATGATTTAAAAACTCACAATTTAGCCAATTGTGATAGTATGCTTTCTCACTCCATAGGTCTCGTAATAGAAAATACACTTCATGATCAAAAATCTTAGACTGAAAAGTTATTTGAAGAGATTATGAAAACTGAAGAAGTTTCTTGGATGAGAAGTGAAATGTTTTCAAAAGAAAAAAAAAACTAATAAAATCCAGTTATCTTTTGAAAAAAGCACCTTTGGGACTATTTGCAGATATAGTAAGATGGAAGGGTGTCTTAATAGAGGGCCTGCAAATAACTTTGCTAGGAAATGTTCTGAAAATGTAATAAAATTAATCACTCTTGCTGTTTTAGTGTTAATTGAATTGTTTGGATTATTCAATCCAGTCACCTAGGATTAATTTTACTCCCCTAAATCCTGCAAAAACTTTCATTTTCTCTGCTGGAAAATGGAAATGATCATACTGTAGAGTACCATATCTGGCATATGTAACTTTTGTGAAGAACCTTTTGAATCCTTGTAAAGCAATATATTAGAAGCAAATGTATGTATCTGCTAACATTAAAACTAGTAGGTATTTCCCACCAGTGTAAAAGCTTCTTTGTCTTCTACTCTTGACAAATCCTTACTTTCTTCAATTTCTGTATGTGTGTGTCATTTTGGTCATCAGTCATGTTCTTGCTTTATTTTTGTTCTCTGAGTGGCATGATGAAGATCTCTAAAGGTGACTAAACATTTCTCTCTTCGTATTGCTAGGGATAATAATCTTATCCTTAGTCATCAAAAAGCCATTCTCTACAAAGACTGTACAGTTTACAAACCAATATAATGAAAGAATAAGTTCTAGCTGCTTTCTCCACCATGGTCACTCTGACTGAACAAATTGAGACAAAGCCTATAATTCTGAATCATATATCAAAGGCATCAACTAAACTGACACTAAGATCAAGAGTTTACAGTGTAAACTAAGATGAGAGATGCTATTCAGCCAGTTCCGACAGGTTCTGGAGAACCGGTAGCGATAATTCGGAGAACCAGCAAATACCACCTCTGATTGGCCGACTGCATAGCCACACCCACCAAGCCACGCCCACAGAACCGATAGTAAACAAATTTGAATCCCACCACTGACTAAGATCTAGAGTTTATAGTGTAAACTATCTTCATATTGTAACTGTATCATGATAATACAATGTCTAGTAATACTGCTTTAGGTAGTATCCAATGGGATACTTTTACATGCTGAACATAAATGCAACAACTCCTACTCATGTTGTTCTACAATAAGTAATATTCAAGTGCATGCTGCATTTGATCCTGTAAGCAGTACTGAGAATTTGAGTGGTAGCCATTCACTGTCATATCATCATAAATTTATCTAGTTCTCTTAAAATTATCTCTTATATTACCTGATGATGATTCTGTAATTTATCATAATTTTCTATTCTGTATTCTGAATATCACATCATTTTCTCTCTCTGTAGAAATGTTGAAACTCTTCCTCACAGTACAGCTGCTCAATACTCCTAATCATTTTGATCTAAATATTAGCATGTTTTCC
The DNA here is from genome assembly GCA_032468235.1 of Pseudoxyrhopus heterurus. Taxonomy (NCBI): domain Eukaryota; kingdom Metazoa; phylum Chordata; class Lepidosauria; order Squamata; genus Pseudoxyrhopus; species Pseudoxyrhopus heterurus. The sequence continues at coordinate 53,809 of JANHJO010004287.1, forward strand.
AGTTCTAAAATATATATTTGTCCCAGTGTACATGCCATTAAACTTCTACTTCAATATAGCTTTTCATTTCAATCTTTATTTAGTTTGGAGAACAATTTTGGAATTCTTACATATTTCTTTTGTTTTTAGCACTCTGAATTAACCGTCACAAGCCAATGTGCCTCTGTGCTGCTAAGTCCAGTTTATTTACAAAGAAGTTGAAATACTTTAGTTCTGAAAAAAGATTTTTGAGGGTTCCCTTGCTAATTCCTTTCATTGTGACATCTGTCTACTGCTTGATAATTTAAACATTACTTATTTCAATTATATAGATAGAGCAGAAAGAGATTACTGACAGCAGTCGGGAAAATAATGCTTAATACATTTGGTTGAGATTGGTTGAGAACTGCAGGCAGAGGTCCCTTTTGCTTGCTATGGGATTGAAAGAGCCCTGCGTGCAACCTTTGTTTTTATATCCTCTTTTAAAGTGGACTTTTATACAGTATCTTCATATCTGATGTTTTTATATTTGTTGTGTTATTTGCTTGTTGTATGCCGCCCAGAGTCATTTTTTTTGTGTGAGATAGATGCCTATACAACTTTGATAACTAAATAAATATGAATGGAAAGAATTTTGAAAAAGTAAAATTTATTAATGGAAGTTTCTGCTTGCAATAAAAACTCTTGCTCAGGTTTCCATTAGTAAAAGTGGCAAAAAAACCAAACGCTCTTTCTCTTGAAGCTCCGTCTAACTCACTAAAACATAGGATGGAGATAGAAGGAAATGGAATGGAACCATTTGATTTTCTGTGCTTAGGGAATATTGAAATGAAATACCTTCGCCTTGTCTGGAGAAGATTCATTGTGTCCTTTTGATGCAAATAAAAATCAGTAGGAAGTTCCCAGAGATGAGACTTTCCTTCTTCAGGCTGAAATACTCCTAGAAACAAGTTAATAGAATCTTGCCGGTCAGCATCTAAAAGATACAAGGAAAGGGATTTAATTTTTTTTTAAAAATACATGTTCACTCAAAATTTATCATTAGTTTTACTGCCAGAAAGCTTAAAATTGGAATGGGGATAGAAGAAAGTAGAGTTAGAATGACAGAAGATTAACATTATAGGAAACCCAGGTCTACAGCTGCAAACAGAATTTTTGTTTCAAATTATTTGTTAACATATTTGCAAAAGTACACTGAAAAGTCATCATTATATTCTGGGTATTTCTCCTGCCTGCAGCAGCCAATCACTTTAGATAAGTTCATACATAGCCCTATACCCTCCTTACAAAGAGAACAGAATATAGTGGCAATTTGCATGCACTTATGCATATATCTGTATGTTTTCTATAGCCTTTCCATATTTTTTCTAATATGCTGTTCCATGATGACTAACACAACAAGTTCCATTTTCCTTTCCCCTTAAAATCAATTTTATTTTATTTCAATCTCAGTTTAATTATAGATAGATCTTCTAGAGAACTTATTCTCCTATTATTTCTTTCACATTAAAGTTGGAAGCTGGGTTCTTCCTTGAATGCTTCCCTATTATACTTTTTGGGAGTTTTCTAAATCTCTGCTCTAAAAATGATCCATTAACTAATATATTATTCTTTAGCAAAACAGGAATCATGCGAAGAGTCCATTCAACAGCTCACAGATTATGTGTAACAAGTCTATTATCTATGATTTATCATTTATATCTTTTATCTTTAGAGCTTATGCACCGAAGACACATTCCTTCTGTGTCCAATCACACTTGGCCAATAAAGAATTTATTCTATTCTATAACCTTGTCTATTATGTTTAAATCAATTTCCAGTATAGCAATACATGGAAAATTAAATTTGGATACACCATGAACTTATTATACAATTGTACACATGTACAATAACTTATCTCAACTTGAGAATACCTTTATTTTCAAAAAGCAAAATTTCCTGTGACTCCCTACATATCCATGCTGCTTTTATTTGATAAACCTCTTTTTAATAAGAACAATATTCTCTGTCAAACCTGACTGCTATTATTATTAATTAGAATAAATATCTCTAAAGTGTCTCTTAAGTGATATGAAAAAAATGTTCAAACACAGAATTCAATTCAATACCTGAAAAAGCATTGCTATAATATCTTGAAAGAGTTTGCATAATATCTTTAGAATGCTGGGTCCAAGGGGCTATTTTTCTGTAGGTTTTTACTCTATGAACAAGTTGAGAGCCACCATACTGGAGTGACAATGTATCTCCATGATCTTCATATAATTCTTCAAATAATCTAAAGCAGGAAGAGCAACATAGTTTAGAATTGCATCTTAGTGGAACAGATGCAAATGAGAATCCATTAGCTATTTCTTGAGAAGGCAGAAATATATTGCCATGCGGTAAATTTTGGGCTTTATCACTAACATAGATAGAGTGCAAGTTAAAAATTTCCATTATATCCAGACAATACAGATTTGAAACTATGACTCAAAGCAAAGCAAGGAAAATTGATATTGACCTCATATGGCCAATAGCAAAGCTCCCACACAGACATTTACTTTGTCTGTTGTTCCTGCTCAGCAATTATCAGCTAAAACAAAACAGTGACAAGATGAAGCTAGCTCAATTGAAATCCTAACTAAAATGGACACGTTCATGGACATTGCTATAACACAAGCTTTGTAAAAGCATATGTTACTGTCTCAGATTCCCCTGATCCATATGGGCAGCTGATCTTTGAATCTGTAAGCGTTTCCCAAAAACAAAGGATAGAGGAGAGTATTAAAAGCCAAACATAAAAATTTTCTTCTTGGGTGTTAAATCAGAGAGCCTTGTTGCAAACAGATTATTATTTATTATTATTATTATTATTTTCACTACTAAAAAAAATAACGATCAACTGGCATTTTAATTTAATCTCTCACAACCAATATCCATTATCATTTATCATTCAACCTCGTAGGAACTGAAGAACCTCTCCAATTTCACAAAGCTCACTCTAATTTTTACCAAAAAGATTTGAGAAAGATTAAATGCCAATTAACTAGAACCAAAAGCTGCTTTAAAGTAATTTAATTGGAACAGCAAAGATGTTTCCGCAATAAATAAATAAATCCATCTATCCATCCATGCTTCGGGAATAGAAAAAGATTTTTCAGCTGTCAGATAAACGAAACTGCATTTAAATATCCTAAAATATTCAAGTTAATGTGAAATGAGGTGCAGAAACAGAGGTTAGAAAAGAATTAGTAGTGTAAAACAAATGGCTGCATTTACTCAATTTTGCAGAAGAAAAGTCTTACCTAACAGCATCTGTGTCAAACAGAAGATTAGGTTTGTCAATCAATCCCAAGGAATAAAGTTGGTAGGCTAAAGCACATTTTCCAACCATAAATTGGGCTGTATTTGTGCGATCTAAACAATCCACACAATTGGTTCGAAGAACTCCTGTCTGAAAAATCATTTTCGTAAATGCAGAATCTCTAATTAGCTCAAAACACATCAGTAAATGCCAAAGTCTTCTTCAGGGTAGGATTATTATTATTTTTTCCCCTCAATCCACAGAACATAATCTTCAAGGCTGCACATTTGTCTACAAGCATCTGTTCATGGGAGAAAACTTGTGCTAATGGATATGCTGGGCTTTTTTTTTCTGATCCAAGATTAACTGTATTGGCTGTAACCAAGTAAGATTTTTCATACTATTTTTCCAGGTTTCCAAATTCCTTAACATTGATCAGATAATCAAATATTTGTATTATAAGTTTCCTTATTATGAGATATGCTGTATTTCTACTTACAGTGTAGCATTTTAAAATGCTTTTATGAATATAAACTAGAAGCATCACTTTTATGTAAATTCACAATAATTCTCCAAAAGACTGCTTTCCTTAGTGATAAATATAGCTTACCTATCTGAGAATACTGATCTATAGTGCTGTAACAACAATTTTTAAAAAGTTCATTTCATTTACCTGCAAACGGCCGCTTGGAACTACATATCCTCCTAGTTCATTCCATCTATAGTATAAAGATACAAGTGTTTTATAACATACAGTTTTCTCCATATAAAAATCTTGTTCAAACTTTAGAAAAATCTTAAGAAGGAATTTTTATGAAGTATTCTCCTTGTACAGCAGAATAACTCTATGTCAACAGAGCAGAAAGAGACAAATTTTGGGGGAATTCTTTGGGAACTGGGATATTTAAGGGGCCAAGCTATCTCTGAACATATTCAAAATCAGAAAAATTGGACTAAGTGTGCTAAGGGATAATATGTGCCTTTGGAACACTTAATAAACATATTTTGCCTCTTATTCTTTAATCCCTCCCACAAAATGGGCCAAAGATTTGCCCCAATCTTTACAGGGGGTTCTCTAGGCTCCCATGTCTGTCATATCATTTTCTCTGTAAAATATTGAGGGTTCACTCACTCAAATGACCCTGTCCCACTTGTATTGGAGGGATTTTGTATGGTGCTTCAGGGTTGAAAGAACTCGTGGCATCACATGATGTATCACAAAGTTTTTTCTCTTCACGGAGCTGGGCTGGGCATGGCCTGCACTTGATGCATCTGGCCTGTGGGCCGCCAGTTTGACACCCCTGATGTAGCACATAAAGGATGGGAATTTTGAAAGACTAATTCTATTATTAAAAAGTTATTTTTCTGCCAACTCCAAGAGCTGAGACTTCTTATCACACTTCCATCTTGGTAAAACACTTTCTGCATAGTTACTGGGAAATGGCATTAACATATAGATGATGCTGTAAGTTTTGCAGGGAATAGAAGCTCAAATCTTAAGATAAATCGTTCCCAAGAACATCTCCTAATACATCCCTTATTAAATGAAGTTACTGTTAATATTAAATATTATTTTTTAATATTAATGACTTATTCACTGTTGAATAATGCATGAAGATATATTAACTGTATTAAGGAATTCTATGCAATTGATCAATAACTGTGTAACATTCCTAAATTAAGTCATGAATTGTAATGAAAAATCAACAGTCCTTTTGATAAATTTGATAAAATAAAAGATTTTATTTTGTTTTAAAGATTCCTACAATATCTACTGCATATATAATGAACAATGCATATACAACTCGGAACCAATTAAAAAAAGAGATGACCAAAAGCATACTGGTGTTCAGATCCATAACACTGTATTCTATGGGTAAGACATACAGTACCTTCTCCAGTCTGGGGTCATCTAGATGTATTTTAAAGATTTATTTAATCTTTTAATTGCTATTCAACTAGGAAAAAAGGCACGTACTCTCTTACTACTTCTGTCTGTCTTATCCACATTCTTTTTCTAAAGTAAACCAATTCAGAGTTACATATGTTCAGTTAAATGAATAAGTTTCTATCGATTAGGAGTGGGACAAGTAAACATTTCATATAAAACTCTGTATTAAAATTTGGCTCTAAGATTGATTCTGGAATGAGATTGCTATGGAGATCTGACTGACCCCTATCCTGCTGCTGTTTCAAAGGGCCTTGAAAACCTGCTTCTTCACCCACGCCTTTGATGAGGGTGACTGAAACTCTCTTTGGACTGTATGGATTTGTTTCTTTTTGTTCATATCTGGCTTTTTTCTGTCATCCTTGACATCTTTCTGTCTGTCACTGCATTTTTTCTTGTTTTAACATTTTAGCTATTCTCCAAAGCACCTGAGGGCAAGACAAGAAGCAATGGGTGGAAACTAATCAAGGAGAGAAGCAACCTAGAACTAAGAAGAAATTTCCTGACAGTTACCAACTATACTATTCTATTCTATTCTATTCTATTCTATTCTATTCTATTCTATTCTATTCTATTCTATTCTATTCTATTC
>JANHJO010004287.1:59710-70531 GCA_032468235.1 Pseudoxyrhopus heterurus
TTGTGGCCTCCGCGCGCCCCATTTTCTGCCTGTTCCTATTCCCGCTGCCCGGAACGGGACGAAAATGGGGGTCGCAGAGGCCGAAAATGGGGTGCGTGGAGGCTGAAAACAGGACATGGAAGCCGAAAATGGGGTGTGCGGAGGCGGCAATAGGCAATGGTGATCCCTGCAGTCTGAAACAGCTGATGGTCGGGAGGCCAATCCAACCAACAATCAGCTGCTTGTGCTAAATCAGGCTGTGCTGAAGCTGAAACAGGCTGTTTGCTGCAAGGAAGCAAATTGCTGGGAGGCAGGGGCAGATTTTTTTTTCTTGTTTTCATCCCCAAAAGCTAGGTGCGTCTTATACTTTGGAGCGTCTTATACTCCAAAAAATATGGTACATAAGGTACAAACACACATTCTAGTCAAAGAGCAGTTCGCTGAGGATGGGCTCCAGCATGAGTACGAAAACTTAGGAAAACTAAACCTCTGGCCCTGGTGACTGGCCCAGATTGGATCCTGCAATATTATCCTGGCACACGTAGATTTGCCTTGATTCGTAAGGAACAAACTGCCTATTCTCATATCCTTGCTTGAAACCGTCCTCTTCCATGGCTATTGCCAGAGTCTAAACTCAGGAGCCACCTGCTTATTTTTCAGAGACAACGGCATTAATCTATCATGACAACTGCTTGTGATTGTATTGCTGGAATGGAGTTTCAGAGTTTTCTGTGTTCAGTTTAACTCCATCCTTTCGGATATAATACTGGATTTCAGAAAGTTGTAGAATCGGACACCTGCTGAGGTTCCTTTTCTCCATGAGAGCTGATGGATTGGGAAGGTAGCCAACAACAGACTCTGGTTAAGGAAATAATCAAAAAGAAACTATAAAGTATTAGAAGCTAGTCCTTCCCGTGAGGTGGCCTACCAGAGGAGAAAGTTTTTCAGTGCCACAACATGGTTCCCTTGGCCCTGAGAGAGTGATGGGTCACAAAAGGAAAAGAAAGGATGTTTGGGATTCAGAGAAAGAGCTAAGAGAAGATAGGCGTGTATAATCATAACTGCCTTTCTTCAACTGAAGGTCAAATTTCTTCAAAGCTTGCCTCGCATTTCTGATTTATTTTCAGCCTTTCTAATTACTATCATAAGATATGAGTGGGTGTAGAGATATCCTTCACATATAGTAGAACCTCTGGTCACGAACACTTCTGACCACGATCAAATCGGGTTCTGACCAAAAAATTCACATTTTTGAATCTGGTCACAAACAGATACTCGGGTGGCGATCAATCACGACCCCTGACCCAGAAATTCCTGATGACGAAACATTAGAAGACGAAGAAATCGCCAAAGTTATGGAACAAATTATGGTTCGTTCCTACATATTTTATTATTATTTTTTGAGATATAGGAGCCTGGGTTTTATTGCCCAAAGACTATTCTTAAGGCAATAAGCTTAAAGCTCCTTTTTGCTATGGGCACAGTTACCTCACCCAAGGCCACTAAGGAAGCCAAGGATTATTTTCAGACAGTGCCCTCGTTCCTACGTAGTTTAATGTCCATGAAAGACAACAGTGAACTGAGAAGACAAATCATCTGCATCTAAATCCATTGGTTGATTAATCACCCAGAGTTCTTTCAAAGTTAGCAACTTTTATCACGGAAAGGAACTTGCTCCACATCCACCCCCCAAACGAATGCTGAATTCTTTGCGTTTTGTTGTATTATGTCTCCTACCTGGCTTTTGTTACCTCGTTTTTCTTCAGCATCTCCTGACGGTTTCTTAAAGCCTGGTGGTAAAGCAGGACCTATAGTAGGTCTCAAGAATAGAATTAGATTTTAATAACATTCCCCTAGGCAGCATATCAAGAATGGGCTATTAAAAGTTGCTCTCAAGCCATATTTGCAAGCAGGTGAGTTCATATCCCACTTACACACATTTCCCCTGCATTCTTCCTGGAATGCAGGTGGTCCTCGACTTACAACAGTTCATTTAGTGACCATTCGAAGTTACAAGGGCACTGAAAAAAATAACTTATGACCGTTTTTCACACTTTTAACCTTTGCAGCATCCCCACGGTCACGTGATTTACATTCGGATGCTTGACAACTGACTCATATTTTATGACCCTTGCAGTGCCCCAGGGTCACGTGATCCTTTCTGACAAAGCAAAGTCGATGGGGAAGCCAGATTCACTTAACGACCGTGTTCCTAACTTAACAACTGCAGCGATTCACTTAACAAATGTGGCAAGAGAAGTCATAAAATAGAGCAAAAGTCACTTAACAAATTTCTCAGTTAACAATATAAATGTTGGGCTCCGTTGTGCTTGTAAGTCGAGGACTAACTCAACTAATGTTGCAGGGAAATTTAGCTTGCTTGCAGGAACCAGGGGTTCCTTGCTCCTTCAGTTAGCAGTTAGTGTGGTTCTAACATTGTTGCGTGAATTACCTTTCTGGTGATTCCTCTTGCTTTCTAAATCCAGGAGGAAGAGCAGGCCCAAAAAACCCATCATCATCCTCTTCCTGAGATCTTCTCTGTTTCCTTTATAGAGATTAAGGAAGGCAGAAATAAAGATATTTGAAATACGAAGAGCGGTTTTGCTTACATCTCAAACACAGTGCAACAACTGCAATTTTTTATGCAGGGCATCTTCAAGGAAACTGCCTTCAGTCAATGAACAGCTGAGGGATGAACTGAAGGGAAAGTTGAGGAAGCTCAGCTTTCTTTGCTGAAAGAAAAAGGGGCCCTGATTTTCATGTTTCTGCTTAAGAAAGAGGCAGGCTGATGAATATGTTCCTGCATATGTCTGCAGAGAAGAGCAACAAAGATTATTAGGGGCCTGGAGGCTAAAACATATAAAGAATGGTTGCAGGAATTGGGTATGTTGTTGTTAGTTGCGAAGTCGTGTCCGACCCATTGCGACCCCATGAACCTCGTTCCTCCAGGCCTTCCTGTCCTCTACCATCCCCCGGAGTCCATTTAAGTTCCTTGCACTGACTGCTTCAATGACTCCATCCAGCCACCTCATTCTCTGTCGTCCCCTTCTTCTTTTGCCCTCCATCGCTCCCAGCATTAGGCTCTTCTCCAGGGAGTCCTTCCTTCTCATGAGGTGGCCAAAGTATTTCAGTTTCATCTTCAGGATCTGGCCTTCTAAGAGCAGTCAGGATTGATCTCCTCTAGGACTGACCGGTTTGTTCGCCTTGCAGTCCAAAGGACTCACAAGAGTCTTCTCCAGCACCATAGTTCAAAAGCCCCAATTCTTTGACGCTCAGCCTTCCTTGCGTACATATCTCCAAACACTCATATTTCCTTTCAAAATTCACTAAGTGGGAGCTGCATCTCGGAGAGGTTGAATTATTCTTCATGAACAAGAGAGAACTTTCCGAAAACAGGAATCCAACCCGAACAATGATCCATGGAGAAGCCTTTAGGGATGTCCTAAAAAGGAGATCTGTTTATAGCAAATGTATTATAGGAATTGTTGCAGCTCAGGACCTAGCTAGTCATATCCTACAAGGAGTCCAATAGTACGTGCAGAGAATGGATGTTAACAAGGAGAGGACTCGATTGACTACTTCTGCTCAGGGTATCACGAGATGCTGAAGAATGGTTCTTTCTGGATTTTGGATGTTGACCTCCAACAAGAATCATTACTTTTGGATGCTGAACTTTAACAGGATCAAAGACTGTGATGGCTTAGGAGCAGGAGACTCTCCCACCCTGTTCTCATGATAGAAATTATTCATTCCACAAAGTGGAAACATTCTTCCTTAACATTTTCCTTCAAGGATAAATGCATGATCTTCCTTGGAGCTTGTAGCAAAGCATCAATAGTGCACCACTCTGTGCGGCATCAAAACTGCACATGCAGGAGACTAATGAAAGGTCAGAGGAAGGTCCAAGGTGAAGCAATGTGCCTGCCCTCATCCAAGAAACACTACTACTGTTTTGACGATTCAGCTGAATCTCCTTCATACCTCACTTAAAAACATTCTGTGGCTTTGCATAGGGCATAGAAATCACTTTGAAAAATGCTGAACTCTTCATCCAGCACTTTCTTATGGAAAGTAAGAAAAATTACACTGGAAGTAGTATGTAGGTTCTTGCCTCCACCAGCATTGTAGCTGTGACCTAAACTTACTCAATTTCATACCTGCTTCTAATCACAGAAGATTATTTGAATATTTCTCTTGTGGTTGTTCTACATATAGGAAGCCTGCAGTCATCATGATTGTCTATGGAGATTCTCAATCATCCAAGTCATGGTTGTCCCAAAGATATTTTCCAAAAGGCAACTGGACTTTCTTGGAGTTTTTTTTCCTTTTAAAACATTTCATTTCTCATCCAATAAACTTCTACAATTCTGACTGGTGGCAAATGGAAGGATTTATATTCTTTACTAATGACCAGATGACTACAAAGAATATAAATTGTTCCATTTCCCACTAATCAGTTAGAAGGAGTTCCTGTAGATTTTGCTCCACTAGTCATTTCCGACTAGAGGGGACAGAGCTTATCTCTGTTTCAAGGCCATTGAGCCAATACTGAAGACATTTCTACAGTCATGTGGCCAGTATCACATCACAGAGCCCTATTTCCTTCCCACCAAAGTGGTATCTATTTATCTATTCACATTGCATGCTTTCAAACTGCTAGGTTGGAAGGAGCTGGGGTAAGGATGGGAGCATACCCTGTCATGTGGCACTCAGGTCTCAAACCTGGGCTGCCAGCTTTCCAGTTGACAAGTCCAGTATCTTAACTGCTGAGCCACTGTGCTGCCTGAAGTGAAGAAGCTTCTTGGAGGAGAGGCCAAATGTTTTCAAAGAAAAAAAAAACAAGGAAGTCCAGTTGCCTTTTGAAAAAGCACTTTTGGGATAGTCATCCTCATGTAAGCTCTTACACTGATCTCAGTCTGATAGGCTGTGTTGTGTTAGTTGTTTAAAGCATTCATTATCACCCAGGTCTAGTTTAATGAAAAGAAGGACTAGGGGTGACTTGATAGCAGTGTTCCGATATCTCAGGGGTTGCTACAAAGAAAAGGGAGTCAAGCTATTCTCCAAAGCACCTGGAGGCAGGACAAAAAGCAATGGGTGGAAACTAATCAAGGAGAGAAGCAACCTAGAACTAAGAAGAAATTTCCTGACAGTTAGAACAATTAATCAGTGGAACAACTTGCTTCCAGAAATTGTGAATGTTCCAATACTGGAAGTTTTAAAGAAGAGATTGGACAACCATTTGTCTGAAACAGTATAGGGTTTCCTGCCTGAGCAGGGGTTGGACTAGAAGACCTCCGAGGTCCCTTCCAACTCTGCATTCTATTCTATTCTATTCATTGGTAACCACCCAGAGTCACTGGAGTTAGGCAGCATATAAATTTAAATAATAATAATATCATCACTACTGTTTGTCATTGTACTGATTCCTCTGTCAACAATACTGAGCAAATCAGGCCATGGCTTTCAAACATCAAAAACATCTGCCAGACTATGTGCCCGGCCTTACATGGATTATCTGAAGCTGTATGGAAAAACATCATCTAAAATAGAATCTCTCAACGTTGTTCATGTAAACAGCCAAGATATTGCAATGGAGTTGGACTGGACAAATGTGCCACCCTCAGTATCAATAGAGAAAAAACAGTGTAAACTGAAGGAATCAAGATCCCCTATAAAAATAATATCAAGATGAAGAAGATCACTATATATACCTAGACATTCTTCAGGCTGAAAACATCAAGCACACTGAAGTCAAGAATAAGGTTAGAAGTGAATACATCACGAGAGTGAAAAAGATTTCAAAGTCCAAATTCTCTGGAGGAAATACCATCTAGGCAATTAACAACTAGGCAATCCCAGTCACTAGATACACAGCTGAAATAGTGAACTCAACTCAAGTAGAACTAAAAGCCCTGGATAGGAAGACTAGAAAAATAATGATAATGAATCATGCCCATCATCCATGCAGTGATGTTGGCAGCCTCTACTTCCTAAGGAAAATCAGTGGGTGAGGAATGTTGCAAGTACACCAGATGGTTGAAGAAGAAAAAAGGGCATTAGAAGAAGTTCTGAAGATGCACTGAAACTAATACACCATGAAGATTAACTAAGTACTGGAGAGTGGTAGAATGTAATCCAGATTACCAGGAGGGAGGGAATACATTCTAGAGGAGCAAAATAATTTATGTGGAAAAAGAGAGTTAAGGCAACCCCTTCCTAGTTCTCAAAGTATATGTTTAATGGTGCAAGAGGTCTGCTTTAGGTTGGCAAGATTTCTGTCTATAGGTGAGGAACAATAAAGGAAACTGCTCAGAAGAATCTCAACATATCTTTCTTAGTTTTTGGAGCCTGACACTGAGAGACTAAACTGGCCTACAAGAAAGATCAAATAAAGAATAGAAAAAAGACATGGCAAGTCAAAGTATTACATGCTACTACATTAAAAAATAGGCAAAGCAGATATCAACAAAACTGGCAATGGCTAATTCTGGCAGCACAAGAACAAATACATACAAAGCCAGAATTCAGAAGATAGTAACAGACAGTAAATGTCACCACCGCAAGGAAGTTGAAGAAACAGTGCAGCACCTAGTTAGCTGCTGCAAAATTACACAGACTGACTACAAACAATGGCATAACAAAGTAGCAACAATGCTGCATTGGAATATCTGCAAGAAATACAGTTTGCCTGCTAGCAAGAACTTTGGGAGGGTGGGTTAATAAAGAAAGTAATAAAAATGAAGAAGCTAAAGTACTCTTCCGAATTCAAGCAGATAAGCACCTACTGCCTAACACCCTAGATTTAACAATTGTTGATAAGAAAGACAAACAAGTTAGGATAGTGGATGTTGCAGTACCTAGTGTCAGCAGAATAGAAGAGAAACAACTGGAGAAAAACTACAAAGACCTGCAAACAGACGTAGAACGACTAAGGCCAAAGAAAGCAAAAATAGTACAAATAATAATAGGCAGATGCAATTCCAAAACGTCATTTAAACACCGTTGGCATTGACAAAATCACCATCAGTCAATTGCAAACAGAAGCTTTTCTTGAAACAGCTTACGCCCTGTGATAATACCTTTAACAACATCAAACAACAATACCGGCCTATCCCAGGTTTTTGGGAAGGATTCAATAGGTGGATAAAAATGCCAAACTGCATCATAATAATAGTAATTTCAACTATGTTTCAATATATTGATATGTCTTTTTTTATGTCAAGTTATACACTATTTTGAAATTTACTCACCATTTCATACAATACTGGTATATGATGAATAAAGTTACAAGTCATCTCTAATTGGTATGAAAACACATGTATTTTGTATTTGAGGCACATCTTGATATTAATGTACTATTAGTGTACTAAACAAGAGAGATATTTAGAAATGTATTTAAAGAGCAATTACAAATGATATCTAGCACTCTGGCCTTTCTAATACATACTTTTCATCTGGTCGCAAAACATTGCAGAAGGAATCAGGTCGATTTACAAAGAAGCCAGTTTTCTTCACTACGTTTTCAGCAATCACATTCAATCGATCAAGGACATTACACAGTTTGCTAAGTGGGAATAAAAGTAAAAAGTACATTTTTTTTTCCTTTTGTTGAAAATATCTTTAGTGAATCAAAAGTAAAGAATTTTCAAAATGCAAGAATAACCTTGTTTTCATTGTCTGATTTAAATGTAAATGCAGAAGTCCACCTACAGTCCCATCGTACAAAAGAGGGTAAAACTAAATGTCACAAACTGGTCTGGACAGAGTCATAAGAGGTTAAAAACCACCAGGATCCCTCTAAATGTAACTGATGTGGTTTTATAGCTTTCTATGTTTGGATCCTGATTTTATATGTTTTTTAAAGGCCTTTAAACTGCTTCTTTTTTCAGATCCTTTATAAAGCACTGAACGGATAAATAATTCAATGCAGTTAACAGAGTGTGCATCCACTGTAAAAAAAAATACCAATAGCATATTACCGATAATAAGAAACAGTATTGAAAATAGAAGAGCCAATATCACAATGCCCTTATATAAATCAATGATGTGACTGCATCTGAAACACTGTGTGCAATTCTAGATACAGTGGAGCTAGAGAAGATACATAGGAGGGCAACTAAGATGATTGAAGGGCTGGAGCAGCTACCCTATGAAAAAAGATTGTGACATTTGGGGCCTTAGTGAGACGAATGAGAGGGGACACAATTGAAGAGTACAAAATTGTGCCTGGTATGAATAAAATGGACAAAGACAAGCTATTTTTCCCTTCCCAAAATACTGGAACCAGACTTCACCCAATGAAATTGAATCCTGAAAAAGGACAGACAAACGAAATAGTTTTTACACAATGCTTAAGTCAGCTTTGGAATTCGCTACCACAAGATGTGATATGGGCTAATAGCTTGGCTATTTCAAAAAAGGCTTGGCTCAACTGATGCAACTTCTGGGGATCAACAGCTATTGATGGCAGTGTAATTGCATCTGAAGGACATCTGCTAGGACACTAATGGTTTCTGTGTGCAGCTGATTGGCCATTATAAGAAGAGACTGCTGGACTAGACAGGCCAGGGTTTAGACTAGCAGTGGACTGTTGGTGTTCTTTTGTATGTTCCAAAGCTGGAAGAACTTTTTTTTCAGTTGCACTGCCCAACATCTGTTAAATTATCGCAGTATTAAGGAATCAGCTTAATGAGGTGATCCAAACAGGAAACATGACCAAATGAGCTAATTCTATTTTACTATAAGGTTAATAACAGAATTTTGCAAGTCTAAAGGTATATTTCTGCCTGTTGCCTTTACAGTCCAAAAAACTAGTGAAGGTCCCTTCTGAGAGGTTTACCACAGCCACATTCCTTTAGTGGCTAAGCTGCCTCTTGTCTGACTGTATCCTTGGCTGTGGCTCTTCCCCTTGTTTTCCAAGGTCTTTCCTTATACCATTATATAAAATTAGACAACGATGGTTATTTTTTATTAATATAGTGTACTACAGCTAGCATAAGTACATACTTAATACTACTAAAGATATGCATATGTGAGTAAGCTATATTTGCTCATATGCTCTATAAACATACTCACAACCTCACATACCTCTTTGTGTATTTGGCCATATCCCAAGGGATGTATACAATAGCATGTTCAGGAGGTAAAAACTGATTGAGATAAGTTACAGCAGCAACAAGCTCTTCGCTTAGTATCTTTTCATGTTTTCTTTTTTCACGTTCCTTAAAAAGAAAGCATTAACTGAAATGAAATACATACCATACATTAAATAATTTAAACTCTTAGGGAGGGAAAAAACTGTACTAAAGCAAACTATATATATTAGTAAATACAATGGATCACTGAAGGATATAAGCAGTTTTTGCATTTTCAAAATTTGGCCAATCTTTGGTCAGGGCACTCCTTCAGCAATCTATTCTGACACAGAACCAACAAGAACCCTAAGTTAACAACTTTGAAAAGTGAATCTTTGGAGTTTTTAAAAACATGCATCAGATATATCTGCCCACCAGGGTACACCACATAACAACATACTCATTTGGGAGCACAGAAGTTCTATTATGCTATGGGGGTTGTTGTTGTTTTTTGTCCCCAGTAATTGCCTTTTGTTTCTGTTTTTGTATTGTACTAGATAATCCGTGACCCCCATTCAGTAATTTTAGAGATATTTCTTTTCCTAACTGGAAACACAGAAGACTAAGGGCAAAAAAGCAATGGGAGCAGTAGCAACTTCTGACTTTCTGCTGACTTGACCGCAGCTGACCACACTCTGACAGTCAATAGTGCAAGGGTCCCCAACCCCTGGGCCATGGCCCACTACCAGGTCATGGCTATTCGGAACCGGGCATGTGAGAGGTGGGCCAGCATGTACAGCCTCACTCATGCAAGTGGAGTTGTGCCACATGAGCACCAGCCCACTTCTTGACACAGTCTAGTTCCCTGGCCTTCAGTAGTCTAGGGAAGGAGTGGTCTACTGAATCTCTGGGTGGCAGCATGGCAGTGTAATATCTTTGAGATAATCACAAATTTGCCAAATTATAATCCCATGGGAGCCATAGGCCTCAGATTTTGGATGCATACTATAAGTTAGCCCATTTGCGGTAACTTGGTTCAAAAAGGGATGCCTGAATCTACACAAAGATATATTCAATTGACTGTTGCAATATACTTAAAAACAATCTAACAGTGTAGCTTTCATTGGGTCTGTTTGAACAAAGGTTAAACAGCCATTTGTCTAGGATGCTTTAATTTGGATTCCTGTGTTACACTTGGATGTTGAACTCAAAAGTTTAAATGAACCTTCTATAATTCTTTGAAACACATTGCCATGTGGCAAAGGTGCTGAATAGAAAAAGCATCCTCATATAAATTGACCAAAGTCCACTTTTCTCTTTAAAACATCATTTATAACAAACTATACTTTAGTTCTACACCCTAAATGCAAACTCAAAAACATTTATAACAAATTAATATAAAAAAATCTAACTAAATTATATTATAAACTTTAGTTCTCATGAATCATAAAACATGGAATTTTTTTTTGCCAAGAATACTTTATTATTTTTATCAGATTATTTTTTTAAAAAATTAGATTTATATTTATATTTGCCCCATAAAAATGTTGTAGATACCAACTCCTGATTAAACTCTTTCCTATGAAAATTATAAATATACAAATAACAGAAAAAGCTCTTTAGTGTTCCTATTTCCATATCATACTAAATACCAAATCATTATCTAGAAACTATTTATCTTAAATGATGTGTCTAATAGCAATAGCACTGTATTTATATACCGCCTATCAGGGCTTGCAACCCTCTCTAAGCGGTTTACAATGTCAGC
>JANHJO010004287.1:73331-87301 GCA_032468235.1 Pseudoxyrhopus heterurus
GGCATAGCTCATAGCTTCACTGAGCTACACAAGCCCCCTCGCCACAACAAGGCAGTGATCCTTGAAGGGGCCATCTCGCTTAGCAACAGAAATTTTGGGCTCAATTGTGGTTGTCATTCAAGGACTACCTGTACTGTCCCAGATCAGCCTACAACCCTGGAATTCTCTGGAGATTCTTTCTAAGTATTAAGGAGATCTTTTTCTATTTAGCCTCTGCTAGCCATATAGCTACCATATGCTGAGATTTACAGATTTAGCGACTATCATCACTACTTATTTTTTACCACAAACACAGACTCTTAACTAACATTTTTATTGTAGCTGGAAATCTTGTTTCATTTGCTACTTTCTGGGTTTCCAGCAATTCTCCAGAATGAGTTTTGATTATTTAAATAATCTTTTACTCTTATTTGACAAGTCCTTCCTTTCTTTTCCAGCTTCTAAAAAACTACAATAGAAAGCACTTTGGGCTGAATCCAAGCTTTCCTCTACCAATAATAGAGACATTTGAAGTCATATGTGAATTACTATTCAGATGTGGTGAGGGGGCGTGAAGTTGGGATGCATTTGTGAAGGACCTGCTGATGTCCAGAAGCAGCTTCATCTCACCCAGGTTCTTAGCTAAGAAAAGCACACACTAACACAAAGTGAGGAGGAGGAGTGTAGGACAAAAGGAGATAAGCCGATGTACAGACAAGGAAGTGGAGGCAACCTCTGGAGATTGGCAGCTATTATAAGCAGGCAAGAAGACTACCAGTCAACTGCCAGGACCACTAACTATGGTGAACAGGATATTCTGGTGGGAGTCCTGCATGGAGCTTTATCTGAGCCCGGCAGCAACTAGAAAAGGAGTAACCACACTGAAATAGCATCCCATTTTAAGTAATATAAGAACTTTTGGAAAAAGCCAACGGTTGATGCTACGTTAAAGACTCTGAAACTTTTGTTGGAACTGAGTATTAATAGACTGAATACAAAGAGCTTGAGTATTAAAGACATAGTTATGTGGCAACATCACTTTGCAAAGTTAACTCAGGGCACTGGCCTCTTATTAGGGAAGGTGTGTGCTGGAATAAAATATTTGGTATGCTGTGTTGTGCTCAGTCCTTGGAGAGCAAAGAACCCTCACAGATATCTAACATTTCTTACTTTCAATGTTGGCTTTAAGCATGCTCTGCCTACACATTACTATATCACCTAGAAAACATGTTTATCTAGTTAGCTATTAATATAAACAATGATATACTAAGTAATGCTGCACATATGCTATGCACTCAGTACTTTTATCTGTAATATCAACAATCCCATGAGGGATTCTAGAGTACCGAGGAAGAAACAATTGATAGAGATCATAAAATCACTTCATATCTTCTCCACTTCTTCCTCTCAGAGGAGAAACTTTTCTTCTCCCTTCAATTTTCCAAGTTTCTATAGCAGAGGGGTCAAACTCGCGAGGACATGCTGTTGTCACGCGATGTATCACAACTTTTCCCTTCGCTAAACTGGAGGTGGGCATGGCCAGCCTGTGACACATCCGGCCCACCCAGGCCATGAATTTGACACCCCTGTTCTATAGGAAGCTTGCATATCTGTTTGAGGTTTTTCAGACATTCTTTAGATGCATCAGAACTCTTCACTACTAAAAAAAAAAATTCTACATATTTTCTTTGTGCCCCCCATCAAATATACAAAGGAATATAATGATATGATTATACCGTAATTATAATTATCAAATTATAATTATCAAATTATGTACACCAAGAGCTTATGTACTGGAGACAAATTCCTTGTGTGTATCCAGCTGCACTTGGCCAACAAAGAATTCTAATTCTAATAATAATTTGGAAAACCGGGGATAATCAGAAAGTCAGGTTATTTAACAGCATGACTTGTTGGTAGGATGGTATCTTACTAAGTTAGTCTCTTTTCTATATCATTCTTTTTATGTCACTGAGTTTGACCTTAAGGCCTATGAACAACAGCAGTTAAAATACTTGCCTCTATTCAGATTATAAGCCTTTTAGCTCTGAGGGACCTCACATCATGTACCTGTGTAACTTGGTTGTATAGTGTTTCGACATAACAACACTAATCTTTTCCCTGGCTCAGCCACTAGTAAAGCTGACAGGGAGTAAGAAAGAATAGCATTCAAATACTCCTACGGGGTATGTATATTCTGTCAGATACTCCTACGGGGTATGTATATTCTTTTGGAATGTCAGATAAGAACTTGAGCAGCTGTTCTGTAAGAAACTTGCAACAAAGCAAGTGAAAATAAATTAACTATTTGCTTCATTTCCCCCCCACTGTGTCATTCTCAGTGACCAATTTATGTTCTAAAGTGATCAAAGGGACAGCTTGTTAATTAATGTGGGTGAGAAAGAAAATGAAAAAAAAATATGGCATGCCTAAGTTTTCTCTTCAGTGGTTGCTGACAAAAGAACAGTTAGGAGAATTACTAATGAAACAGTTTTAGACACAGTTTTGCTTCAAGTGTTGACAGAGTTAAAATAGACTGGAATTCTTGCTCTTTAATATTAAATTATGTCAATTCAGTTCTATTACAAGTTTATAAAATCACAAAAGTAAAAGACAGCCATATACAGTGGTTTAAAATAAGTTATATTAATAATGTATTAATGCTAATTCTGTTAGAATGCAAGTTTAAGGCATGCCAGTTGATTATCGGAAATGGTGCAACATTCTTATTAGTGGAAACCTGCAAAAGATCTCCCTAATGATGGAGGGGCCACAAGTTTGGACTAGAGCAAACTCTTTGTAGTAGAATCTCACCTTCAAACCCTGACATCTCCAGACAGGGCTCAGAAAAATTCCTAGCCATCAGCATAGACCAGTGATGTCGAACCTTTTTCAGTTTGCGTGCCCCCACCCACAATGCAATGCACGGCCCCCCGTGCATGCGTGCACGACCCTCCTGTGCATGCGCCTGCGACCCCTGTGATTTCTAGCCCAAAAAAAGAGCCAAAAAACAGCTGTTTTGGGAGGGGTTTGGGCTAGAATCCCGGGGGTGGCGCGCGCGCGCAGTGAAGCTGGGCTGGGCAATGGCTGGCGTGCCGGGCGACATGGCTCCGTGTGCCACTTTGAGCATGCGTGCCATAGGTTCGACATCACTGGCATAGACAGTGTTGAATTTGATGATTCATTGATATCAGAAGTCAGATGCCACAATGTACACTGAACACTATTGTTATTCTTCCCCCAACCTTCCATATAGAAGAGCAATTTAGCCTCATGTTAAAATCATAAACTAAGATCAGCCTTTACAAACTAAGATTTGGAACTGGGCAAGTAAATCAACTATGAAAATTATGATTTTATAATACAATTGATACTTTCTTTTGATCACTACTGAAAACTTTCAATTTTCTCTTCTAACATAGAAGGAATAAAAGAAGCATTCCAACTTGAGAACCTCTATAGATTATTCCCATAATGATAAATGATTGCTTATTATTAAGTTCAATTTTAGCAAGTTCATGGCAACTTTTAAAATTTTGCTTCATGTAAACATATTTTTCCTCCATTCAATTCATACTGAAGAACTAAAAATGTCTCTTCCCTTAATCTGTATCTCCAAAGAGTGGGATAATAATAATGGTTAATCTCCAAACAGATTTTGGCATTGTTTTTTTCACTCTATCTCTGCATGCTTCCTCGGAGATACTTGTTTCCTTACAGCAATGCATAGAAAGATGTATACATCCATGCATCATTTGCTAAAATCTTTATTGAGTTTTGATATTGGTTATGTAGGATAAATACATATGCTAACTGTGGATTCTTAAGAAATCTATTCTTTGCAAAGTATTTAGAGATAACAAAATTTATTATAAGAACTGACTTCTATCCTCTGGCACGTTTAGAAACATTTAGGAATTATATTTTAAAATGTATTAATGTACTCAGTTTCCACACAAGCAACGACATAGCTGAAATCCTTAAGATGATAGGAATCATCTTAACACTGCGCTAAATCATTTAAAATTCTTTATTAAAAGAAATAATTGATTTTACTCACTGATAAGTTACAATTTAAAAAAATAGCACTGCAAAGGGGAAATAGCACTGCAAAATATTAGTCATAAAGCAAAAATACTTCATAAAATCATCAAGAAAATAAATAAATAAAACGGGAAAATGATCCCAAGTACATTAACACTTTTTGTAATATCTTTGAATGGTTTAATAAGATATTTAATTTATCTTGATTTTTCTGAATGCCAAGATCTTGATTTTTATGGTCTCTCACCACGAGCTGACAACATTTAGGAGTTAACACAAGCAAAAATGTTTACCTTGACAAGGTTCAAAATGATGATTGGAGAGCCAAATCTCTGAAGCATTTGATCAAAGTGAAGAGCAGCTACATGAGCAAATGGGTCTGCCTGATCCACTAGAAAAACAGCAATTCATATTAGATGAACATAGTCCCAGGCTCTTATTTGGTTTTAATATGCTATACATTTCATATTCAGCAATCCTTGTGGAAACTACAAAGCAGATTGAAAGCCATGGAACTTATTTTCAGAATAGATGATACTTTTTTCCTCTCATCTATTTTTAATAACATTTTCTAAACCTGGAAAGTGATCTCCCTCATGCACATGAACTGCTTATATTGTTATGCAAAGTTCTTTCATGAAATACACACAAAAAATAGTAAGTTGGACAATAATGCTAGAAGAGAGTAATGAGATGCATGTTAAGCAAATACTTCCCAACAACTCACTTGACTCTCAGTGATGGAATACGATATTTGAAAGAATTCAGCGCAGAACGGCACTCTGGTTTCAGATCTACTTTGGCTACACAGAAGTATATATAAAAGTCATAGGTCCTGAATTAGCTCTAATTAGATGAATGACATGACTTTGTAACAGAAACAGAATTTCCACATCACCATGGTTTTATCTGTTGCATTTATATTTTGCTGTTTCTCCTGGAGTTCAGAATGGTATGTATGCAGTACTGACCCTTTCAATTTTACCTAATAACTTAACAATCTCATCAAGAAAAAACCTGAACAAATAATGGATTGCGGTTAGTTATTATCGCTTTGATGGTAGAACAGTTTGATCCACTCTCATATCAGAGTGCAACCAGCAAAGGTACAATTTCCAATGATTTTTACTTCTTTCTGCAGCCTCCTATACCACTTACAATATTGTTCAAAAAGCTTAACCAACTGGGCAGTGTAGATGGGATAAAGGGAAAAGAGGGAATTTTTTCTTATTTTCAATATCTGAAGTTTTACTGGATCAATGAAGTGATACCACTTGGATACAATTGCCTTTTTACTTTCTTTTTTGATGGGTTTTACAACACACAGTGCATCATATTTTTTATTCCCTGGCTCCATCTTATATAACTAGTTGAGATAGGCCAAACCAATCCATAATTCAATAACACAATATTATATATCTTTTCTATTTGAGAGCAAAAAAAGACAGCAAAACAGCAATAGTTATATCTTTTTTTAAGTGTCCAATATGTCTTTTAAGTTCTGTTCTGTTAACTTAAGCAACATATAAGAAGAAGCAAGAAAACACTAATTTTTCTATGTAAGTGATAGATAATAAAGATAAGTATATGCTTTTAATAGCTAGTTAACTAAACAATTAATATATTATTGAATTTCTGAAAAACTGTCACAGCTTTGTTGGTCAAACATTACACTCAGCCGTGCAGCAGGTAATATTTATAACAGGTAGCCCTCAATTTAAACTGTAATGGAGCCTGCCCAGTGAAGCATCTCACCTAATGACCCCTCCAATTCAATCATTAAATGAGCATGTGGGTTGTTAAGTGTAGCACCAGGTGCCTCAGGGGTGGAAGAGGCCCTTAGAAGCACAGGGCCAGGGTTGCCCGACCCAGCCCTCCCAAGGACTCCCCCACCTGAGGCACCCAGTGCTCTGCTTTCTGTCCCTCAGATCTCCCCAGGCTTTGACTTGCTCCGATGTGATGCAATGCAATGTGAAGCTCAGCTTTCTTGTAGAAGCTGCCAACCTCAAGGCAACTGTGTGCTATTCTCCTAGTAAGTAGTACTTCTCTTGAGACTCTAGGGGCAGTGTTTTAAGGAGACTCCACACACTCCACAAACAGAACTTCCTTAAAAATCAGAGCCCCCCCCCTACAGTCTTGCAAGGGGTACTACTTACTAGGAGAATAGCACAAGGATGCTATGAAGCCGATAGCCTCTTTAAGAAAGCTGAGCCTAGTACTGCACCTAATTAATATATTTATTTTGAAAGAATAGCCTTTACCTCACTACCTACCTACTCAAGCTCTGTCTCTGGTATAACAACATGATCCTGCCTATTTAAATTTAAATTGGGAGGTTATCTGCAAGACTAGCTGGCTGCCCTTAGAGAAGAAGAGGTATGCTAAAAGTGTGGGTATGAGGAAGAAAATATATTTGTCTATGTCTTGAAATGCCTTATCTATAAAATATTAACAGGACTCATGGCCACTATCCCAGTATGTGATACTATAGATTGCATAACCAGAGTATATATTAATGTTATCATTTAGAAAACTTTTACCAGTACAATTTACAATTAGCTATGACTGGTCAAAATATTATTTCTCCATCTTGAAACTACAGCTGGAATCACGAGGATCAGTAATTTACCAGCACATAATCTGCACACAATCTACAAATCAATATTTTGTACATACGTGTAATTGGTGGCTTAGGCATCATTGTCGATATGTCCTGAGACCAATACAGAGGTACTGAACCTCGCACTTGGACGTAAGATGAATAGCTTCCAGCAGAAAATGACATTACTGAAGCATCATAAAGTATTTGCTCAGTTTCTACTTCATTCGCTACATCTCCCTGCATGAAAAAAGCAGTAACTTTATGATACTTCAAATTATCAACATCATCTTCAAGTGTCTCATCACTCAATTGTCACCCTAGTTTTCATTTTAGCTTAGCAAAAACAATGATGGATTATTATTCATGGCATTGTCTTAATCATTCAACAATAATTTCTGTAACTCTAGATCTAAATAAGATTTGGAAAAATGTCTCACAAATTTCATTTTGCTCTCATCTACCCTGAAATTGTAGTTTTTCCTTCTGTTCCTAAATCTAGTTACTCCAAACCAGATATCGTGACTGCAGGAACCGTGTGCTTCAGAAGTATCTAACTATGCATCCCCCATTGTGGTCCCCTGAAAAGAATTCTGCTGTGCAACTAGAAACAGAAACTCCCTATACATTAGATTGATATTGATGGAGTGGGGCAGATGATCATGACATTAAAAATAGCTCTACTTAAATTCTGTACCCATATGGTTGATTCAGAATTGCCGCTGTACTGATGGTTACACTATTACTAATAATATACATTCTTAATGTCTACAATTCTTAGATATTATTCACATTTGCTTGGTTATCTGAAGTGTCCATCGGGCAATTGGAAGAGAGAGGAAAAGAATGAATGAGGCTATCACTGGCAGAACAGAGATAGCCCACAGGGGATAAAAAATATCATACCATAATTACTGATCTCCAAAACTCGGGGAAAAAGCCCTTCTACCTTAATGCATATTTAAGAAATTTGCTTGTGTAAATGAGTATCAATATATTCCCAGACATTAAAAAAAAAGGTCAAGGAGTTTTGAATAAGTCCCTAGATTTGCAACCCGATTAAACAGTTTGACCTTGATGCTCCTGTGGATTTTTGATAAAAATCTAAATTCTACTAACTTGTCAGTGTTTTGTCAGAGAAATCTTAAATGTGAAATGCATAAATGAACATTTCTCTGAGCACACAAAAACTGCAATCATAAAATTGGAAAACACATAAGTATATTGAAAAGCCTGGAATCACTGCATCTAACAATAACAGATGCAGAGATTTTGTAACTTTATTTAAGATGATTGATCATATTAATAAAACAAATGAAGTATAAACTAGAGCTTGTCTTGCACCTCATGATACACACTTTCCAAAAATAAGAAAAAATATTTTAGATTTTTTTTTTAGATATGCCTAAATGGCAAAACACAGTTACCACCAAGTCCAAGCCTGCAGGGTGGGGGCAAAGTACATCTCATGCAACATCTTCATACAACAATGAAAAAAAACCTATATTATATGTATTACCTCACAGTTTGCTCCTCTCTTTAGAAACCGTGTTCCAGCAAATTTACTTGATCTTCTAGCTATCAAAGTGACATATACTGGACGACCATAAATAAGCAGTTCTTGGAATCCAAGATAAGGTTTATAAATATATGTAATTCACTACCCCAAAATCTTTTTTTAAACTTCCTTTTAGTCCTGGCATATACATAAACAGAAAGCATGTGTACAGTTCTCATTTTTTTAAAAAAAGAATGTCCTTTTAGTCTAGCCACATGGCATTTTAATCTTTCAAACTACCCTAACAAAAAACACAAAAGACAGAAATTCTATTTAAGAGTTGAATGCAAAACTATCAAGGCACTGCTATTCAAATCGTATGTTTTGTGCATCCCTTGGTGAACACAGGTTGACATAACCTCTGGATGATACAAAATTAAATATTGTATCTTTTGGGAAATCTGAAGTATATTCAACCACTTAAGGATTCAAAATAAGAAAGCAGTGAATGCAGCAGGTGCAGAAGCTTGGACACCTTTCCAATTGATTCAGTGTTGCTTTTGAAAAACATAGTACAGTAAATATCAATAAGGCCTCCAAATCTATTACTCATTACTCCTATGGCACAATTGGCCAGACTTTCAGAGGTAAATAAATACTCTGACTCTTCTAAATCTCTGCTTGTGATTGTTATTCTTTCTATTTTAATAACCATGGATTCCTTTAAGCAACGATCCAAAAATTTGAAAATGAAGGCAATTCACTCTTACAAATCAGGGTAAGGTTTATTAAAAAAAAAAAGCTAACTCTTTTCAATTGGCAATTTCAGCTGTGAGAAACACTGCTTAAAAAGACCACATTTTTAAGCTGTTGAATTTAGGACAAGATAATAAACAAATCCCTACTAGAATATCATCTTGCCAACTATTAATCATGGAATTACTTTATTATACTCTGAAGTTGTGCAACAGCCACTGGTACAGTAAATGTTATGTGGCCAAAGAAGAAGATGTTTCAAGGAAAGACAAAGAACCGAAGAAGCTTCTTGGATGAGAAGCAAAACATCTTCAAGGAAAAACAAAGTCCAGTTACCTTTCGAAAAAGCACCTTTGGGACAACCATGACTTGGATGTCCGAGAATCTCTATAGATAAAAAGAACAGATTCAATTAAATATTAACATGATGGCATTTTCTCCAGTTTTCCTTGAAGAATATTTCTGAGCTAGACAATTTCTGTAAGGAAGAGTGGGGGAAAATGCCAAAAACCACAATAGAAAGACCACAAAAATATAAAATGATGTATCATTGATAGCTGATGTCAGAAATATTATCTAGAATATATCCAGGCATTCTAAATATCTATTGTAAATATGAGTAACGTGAAGGGACATTTCATCACGCTTGGTAAATATGTAAAAAAATGGATTCAAATAAACACATTGATCTGAAGGATTTTAAAGAGTAATATTCAATTAAAGCCAGACCTTTTCCCTTTAGAATTGATGGACACACAGTTAGAAAAGAGTCTTGGAAGATTATTTCAATTTATGATAATGGCAAAAACTATTATATGCACAAAGACGGAAATATCTGGCACTACCAACCATGAATAGTTGGTAAAATTGACTGAACCTGCTGAGATAAGCAAATTGAATTCTTTAATTAGACAAAGGTCATTATTAACATTCATCAATGACTGCAAACTCTTTACGGACTTTTTATATTAAAAAAGAAAATGATTTTTTGACTTTGGGTTTTGTTGATTAGAAAAAAATGAAAGAGAAAGAGAAGAAATATGATGTAATCCTAGAGGGAGGGATTTGATTAAAATTCTATGTAGAACTGCCAAGAGGAAGACCAGAAGCCATTTCTTATATTTCTGTTCGTTTGCTATTCTGTTTTTCCCTCTTTTTGTCCTACCTCTTTTGTCTCTTTTTTCTTTCCTTTTTTTCTTTCACATTTACTGTGTCCTTTTCTTTGAATATACTTATTGTATATGTAAAATTTTAATAAAAATTATTTCAAAAAAAGAAAAGGAAATGCACAAAAAATCTCAATGTTCCTTCTTCAACTGATTTACAAGCAGAAGAACATTTATATATATACTCTAAAATAATAAATAAGATCTCAATTACTTTGGAATATCCATTTCCATTTTTCTGTTGTATTAAAAATGCATTTAATCATAATTAAGTTTTGTTAGCTATGTATTCTACTATCTGCTCCAAAAGGAGTATGCTCAATTATTCCATTGCAAGCTAATTTCACAGTGAAGTCCGATACAGTCATTGTGGTAGGAAATGAAGTCTTTCTTTTGTCTTCTATTTCTTCACTGGCAACACTAACCCCATTCATGATTTCTCGTAATAGGCATGCTTAGAATAAGAATTTTCCTTCATTGTGCTTCATTATCTGCATGTAGATGAACACTGAAAATTTGTTTTCCAGCTCTCAAGATCTAAGAGGTTCTTTTACAAACAGCTAATTAATTTGTGGGTGAGTTTAATAGCCACATACAAAGAACCTAAGGAAGGACTTTATTGTATGTTACCATGATTCAGTTTTCTTTCTAGAATAGCAATTTGCTGTTACTGTAACAAACATTAATAACTAACAGAAGGATACTCGACTGCCCACAAAATCCATGAATAACATACAAAAGCCAGTCTCGATGAACTGCAGTTTTGACAACATCAAGCAATTTCCCATTCCATACATATTTTCTGTAAGGTTCACTGCAAATTCCAAATACACCTGAAAAATTATTGCAAAAACAGTAAGAACATTATTTTGTACCTTACATTAGATCTATCATTGTCAGTTTATACCACACACATGCAGTACCTATTTAGATAAATATCTGTGTTTATTAGCTTGCAATATAACTGGTGAGTAAACAAAGGCCAGAGGTTCTGGCCATGCTAAGGATGTTATGGAACACAAATAGAAAGAGACATATAGTATCTGAATCATTGCATAAGATTAGACAGATCAGAATACTAGAAACATTTTGTTCACTGCTACTGGAAACAAGAGATTTATCTATATAACTTTTTGATCTGATACAGTAGATTTCTTCCCTTTACACTACAATGCCAAGCAAGGCCTATGTTTTTTTTTAAAGGGAAAAAGGGGAAATGGATATAAGCCACTGTTAAAGAGCATATTCCTTAACACAAAAAAGCATGCAAGAAAGTTCTCTCTCTTCTTCAGTTCTTTAAAAAAACTGGTGGAATTCAATCTGTATTCTTCTGTTGACAGAAGGCTTTCAGCAACAGCATAGGAAAAGTGACAATTGTTCCTAATTCTATACCAACCCAAATGCTTTATGAGACCTTACAATCTTCTATTTGATAGAATAGGAAGACACCAGATGCTTAGGGAAGCTATCAGTAGTAAAAGGGCTTCCATTTGCTTTCTTTATAGTATGAAATCCATATCCAACCTTCCTCATAACTATGTAATATTTGCATACTGCCTAGATGAGACTATCGGCCCATATAATGTTTCCAGGCTTATGTCCTCCAGATATAATGTAATTTGAAAAAAATTCTGAAGTTCAAGAGAATTTTTCACACATTTACAGCAGTAAGTTGTGGGAAGAGATGCCTGGTGTAAATAATTAAGCATGATTTAATTTTAATTACTTCACACGCTTGAGCTAAAAACTGAAGGCTTTTAGTCAATTATCATCGTTTATAACCCAAAGGTATCAGAACCACAATTTTTTCCCATTAGTACTTGTCATTAGTATCTATTGATATTAGTTATACAGTATATCACAGGAGGTAAGTTTCTTTATAATTAAATCCATAACCACTGATCCTTTATATAAAGGATTTTTTTGCAAAATAGTAACGATCACTTATTTAAATTATTCTCTTAACTTATATGCTAATTTAACCAAAATAAGGGATCAATAATTTATACAAATTGTTTTGCTTTCAAAATCAAACTAGATGTAATCGATACCTTATGTAATCATTTATTAATTCTGATCACTTTCAATGTAATATTGATTAACTTGTCTCTGCATTAAAAGCATTACAAAATTGGACTTAGCTGTATGGAAAGGCTACTTACAATTTCCATCTTGAGTTGCAAGTCCCTCATCTTCAAAAATATCAAAACATTCTTGACGAGTTCGTGTTGTTTCTGTTTTAAGTACATCCAGAGGCATTCTCAAAAGTGTAAGGTTATACTGAAGGGAGTGGGACAGATCATAGCTATAGCTAAAATTTGGAGAAAAATGAAAAAAATCTGAAAAAAATTACTGGCCATCATTCTGTAAAGTTTTCACTAATCCAAAACAAGTTGTTTTAATTTGCAGTACTGTATCTTCTAATCGTACAGTTTCACGGAAATAAAACACCAATTAATCCAATGATATTGAACAACCAGTATGCTTTATGGACTGAATTTCAAATGTGTGTGAATGTGTGACAAACTGAGTGAATTATGAGAGTCACAAATCTAGACTGAGAAATCAAAATGATGGCACTATTCACAAAATATAATTTTCTAGTATATTACAAGGTCATAAAAAGGGAGGTTTTTTTTATTATCATGGACAAGATTGAATCCATACATGCATTCCAATCCATCACATTATTCCTTTTTTTTTGGGGGGGGGGGGGAAGCAAGTGAACAAAAGAACAGAAAAACAGTAAACCAAAGATATTAAATGAAATGAAAAAAAGAAAAAGAACATGCAGTAGCTGAATCTAGTTTACACCAATATTGTTACATACTTTCTCCACTTGAAAACCGTAATTGTTTCTACCATATACTAATTCATCCTTTGTCCTTTAAACTTCTCATCCCTGTTTTGGAGGATTTTATTAATTCCATCCAATTGACAGTTCACCATTGTATTCAATCCACTTTCATTTAGGACCTGTTCATTCTTAACCTAATTCTAATTACCCACTTGGACTAGAAGACCTTCAAGGTCTCTTCCAGCTCTATTCTGATTGATTGATTGATTGATTGATTGACTTACTAAGTATCTCCAATCTCACTGTATTCAACTTACAAATAGTCTTTGGGTTACAATAGCAATTGGGACTAGAACTGCCATTCCTAAGTGATAAGATCATAAAGTGTGATGTCATGTGACCATGTTGCTTAGCAATGGCACCTCTGGAAGTCCCAGTTGCCATAGTTAAGCGATGACTGCATAGATTGATAAGCAAGAGCCTCACGTGATTGCAATTTTCAACTTCCTACTGGCTTTTCCATTGACTTTGCTTGTGGGAAACAAGCAAGAAACATCAGAAATTGCAGTCGTGTGGCTACAGCTTGCTGCAACATTGTAACTGTGAACTGGGCACCAAGCACCCAGATCATAATCATGCATCTGTGGGGATGCTGTGACAATCGGAAATGAAGATCTGTCATAAGTCTCTCTCTTTTAGCACCATTCCATGTTTGACCAGTCATTGAAGGTCATAACACGAAGATGATGTGGACTATTATGTTTCCCCTGACTACTCAAGTCTTATTTCATACTAGCTGATGACCCAGCATTGCCCGAGTATAGTCGGGGTTGACACTGTTAGTAGCTGTATGTGTGTCGGTTTTCCTTTCCTTTCCCTTGCGTTTCTCATTTTCTTTCCCCGTCCCTTCCTCCTTCCCTTCCTCCTTTCCTTCGCTTCCATTCCTTTTCCCCTTCCTCCTTTCCCTTTCTTTCTCCTTCCCTTCCCTTCCCGCTTTCCTTTTGTGTTCCCTTCCCTTCCTCCTTTTATTTCCTTTCCCCTTCCCTTCCGTTAGTCCTTCCCTTCCTCCTTTCCTTTCCCCTTCGTTCCCCTGCGACATGCAGTGTTCTTTGCCCGATTTGCATGCCTTGC